>JAQFZI010000185.1:0-21323 GCA_034695605.1 Eupelops occultus | reverse complement strand
CTTCCCCAGCAGGCTCTTCCTTATCTTCAGGTCCTTTTGGTTCTTTCTTGGGTTTTAATGGTTTCCCGTCTGGTCCTGTTTGTGTGTCTGACCCGGACTCAGAACTCTCTGATTCTTCACTCTCTTCTACTTTTATTGTTGAGCTCTTTTTAGGCTTTTTATCTTTGTCTTCAGGTTTTTTGGGTCTTTCACCACCAGGAGTTTCTGGTGACGTACCATCCTCTGATGGCTCTTCCTTATCTCCAGGTTCTTTTGGCCCTTTCTTAGGTTTAAGTGGCTTTCCATCAGGTCCAATCGGTGTTTCTTCTCCAGCAGGCTCTTCCTTATCCCCTGGCCCTTTTGGTTCTTTCTTAGGTTTTAATGGTTTACCATCGGGTCCTATTGGAGAAGTTTCTTCCCCAGCAGGCTTGTCTTTATCTCCAGGTCCTTTTGGTTCTTTCTTGGGTTTGAGTGGTTTCCCGTCTGGTCCTGTTTGTTTGTCTGATCCGGACTCAGAACTCTCTGATTCTTCACTGGATTCCACTTTTATTGTTTCTGGTGACGTAACATCTTCTGAAGGACCTTCCTTATCTCCAGGTTCTTTTGGCCCTTTCTTAGGTTTAAGAGGCTTTCCATCGGGTCCAGTTGATGTTTCTTCTCCTGTGGGCTCTTCCTTATCTCCAGGTCTTTTTGGTTCTTTCTTGGGTTTGAGGGGTTTCCCATCTGGTCCTGTTTTAGTGTCTGATCCGGACTCAGAACTCTCTGATTCTTCACTGGATTCCACTTTTATTGTTTCTGGTGATGTAACATCTTCTGAAGGCCCATCCTTATCTCCAGGTTCTTTTGACCCTTTCTTAGGTTTAAGTGGCTTTCCATCAGGTCCAATTGGTGTTTCTTCTCCATCAGGCTTTTCCTTATCTTCAGGTCCTTTTGATTCATTTTTGGGTTTTTCTTCTTCTTTGGGTTTCTCATCCTTTGGTTCTTCTTCTTTGGGTTTCTGTCCGTCATCACAATCTTCGAGCTCATCTTCTGGTTCTTCATCGAGGATTAAATTTTCCAAGACTTTTGGCTCTTCAGGTTTGACGGCGTCATCTGTTTTCTGATCCTTTGAAGTTGTCTTTGATGTCGAATCGATTTCATTCTCTTCAATATTTTCTTCTTCGGTATTAGTCCATCGCGACCACCGATTATTATAGACGGAGACCACTTCATTTTCATCACAAGTCATAGCTGCCGGAAATCTGATCTGTTTCCACTTTTGTTTAGCAGGTTTTCCACCCCTAACTAAATCTCCAAAAGTCTTCCCCTCTTTGGCCTCATTATTGAACTGCCAATACTTTCCTCCTCTAAACACATATATAGATTTTGTACAACCAGTTCCCGAAGTTATTATTGGTTTAGTGCACAGACTGTCTAACGCTTCGGACGATATATCAGTACTTCCTTTAGTTTTCTTGGGTTTCTTCTGTCCTTCAGCCGGACATCCGAACAATTCCTTCACATCCTTCCAGTCATTACACTTGAAATCAAATAAACAAATCATTAAAACAATTGGATATATATTTGATTGAAATCCAATACCGGCTGCGAAGACTTGGCTCCTCTTTTACAGTATTTTCCTTCTTTATTAATAAAATATGTGTTATTATCTTTGGTGGTAATGGCGGACACAAGATCTTTGGGGAAATTCAGGTCATCCTCTTTAATGGAAACACAACTCGAACTCCAATAGGCTTTTGATTTTTTTAATGATATGTAACAGACTTTCTGTTTATTTACTTTTGCGTAAACATTTTCGGAAATGTGGTGCAAAGCGCCACCATCTTTGTCAGAACCTTCTGGTTCATCGGGGATTTCATCCTTCTTCTCAACCAGTTCCTTGTCAACCACCTCGTGCTGCCCGGTTTCGGTCCATTGATTATATAAGTTATTATTGATTGCAACTAAACCTTCGCGACAGTTGCCGACAGCTGCTGGAAGTGTTATATTAGACCACTTGCTTTTGGCCGGTTTAGCCCCTTCCACGAGTTCACCGAAAGGCTTTGTCTGTTTCATTTGATTGTCAAACTTCCAATATTTGCCATTTCTGAAGACCAAAATATCTCTCCCAAAGTTTCCACCTGAGCTTATCTTGGTATTATCACAAAGCTTTTGAAGAAGTGGTAATTGTTTCTCTGATTTGCATCCAAAGAGTCTTTCGTTTGAATGCCATTCTTTGCACTGAAAGACAAAACTCGGTTATAATTTAAGCTCAATATTGTTGAAATACCTTGGTAAAGTCATTATCTGTTTCTTTGCAATATTTGCCATCACTGTTAATGAAATACCAGTTCTCGTTAATTGATTTGATGGCAGCAATGATTATCTGTCCGTTTGTGTCCACTTTCTTTTTGTCTTGGATTACAAACTCGTTTTTCTCATAAACCAAATTCAGGACCAAATTATTCTTAACTACTTTGAACTGACAGTCAATTTGATCGCCTTCTGGTATGAGAGCACTGCCATCAGTGATGTCTTCAGGTTCATCTATCGGGTCAGGATCTCCCGGACCAATTGGCAGACTTTTACCATTATTTTTACCGTTTGGTGTCCAACATTTGTATTGATTTCCGTCGGTATCAATAGAACACAAATCATTCTTTTCTGTGTTGAAGAATGGCTGCGCTTTTGGATCAAATCCATCGAAATTCTTCATAGGTATCTCTTCTGTTGTATCAAAGTTTTTAAAATGTGGATCAACTGAATCTGAATCTGTGGTCGTGTCGTTTGTTTGTGTATTCGATTCAAACGTAAATTTGAAAATCTTTTTATCAGTGAATACATTAATTTTATTCTTCTCTAAGATAACAGAACCAATTGTCGATGGTTTGTCGCACAGCTCTTTGATCTTGGCTGCGGTGGCTTTATTCTGACAGCCAAATAGTTCTGTATTTGGTCTCCAAAAACACTTTAAAATACAATTTTAATTAAATTCAAAGCTATTCAAAAAATTGTTGTCTTACGTGAGAATCATTTGCAGAGACTTTGAAGAACTTTGAAGACTGAAAACAAGAATAGATTTATAATAAAGTTTGTAATATTTGATTGATTATCAGGCGTTACCTCCGATTTATCAATCAATTTTTGATTACCATACTGATCCACCCTATATGCCTCTTTCCACTCGTGCTGACCCACTTCACCGGCACTATCTTTGTCAACCACGAGCGGTCTTTTACAATACTCATCTCCTCTGAAGAAGTAATAGATCTTATAATTCGAAGTGAAGGCAGCCGTTATGGAGGGCGGGAAGTTCTCAATAGTTGACGACACGTCTTGAGGTGAATCTTCGTCTACGCTCTTTGTGATAGTCGTCTCACTTTCTGATGGAGAAGTAGAAGAAGGGGACGAAGAGGACGATGTGGAAGAGGAAGATGAAGATGACGACGAGGAAGAAGAAGACGAGGAAGAAGAAGAAGAGGATTTAACCTTGTAATAGTAAGCCTTGTTCTTCTTGATCACAGCCACCTTACCATAAGGCAAACCAACAGCCGTTCCTCTGTTGATCACTTCTTGGCTAATTTTACTTGTGTCAACATCTGGTACTTCATTTGTTTTTTTATCCTTCTCCTCCCTCTCCTTCATTTTGTCGAACGTGTCTTTCGATACAAGTCTTTCGGTTTGTGGTTTGGCTGCGGACTCAACTTTCCATTTCTGAAACGTCGAGTTCGCGAATATCGAAATGATTTGGTCGTCAATTATAAGAATACTATTTAGTTTGGGATTAACTCTTTGGTTGTCGTTATCCTTCCTATACTTGAATTCAGAGAATGGTTTAGCGGATTTGGCCTCAAACACCCAGGTAGCAGTGGGTCCCACAACATTCACTTCAGTATTGTTCATAATTACTGCATAAACGACAGGTTTGTCACAAAACTCTTTGAGTCTTTTATCGCCACTCTTTCGAAGACATCCGAAAAGAGATTTGTTTTCTTTCCATTCGCACTAACGGTTCAGACATTCATTCTTTATAAAATTTTAATTGCCACAAATAATCCATACCTTCGATGACTCTTTCTTTTCAGCCTTTCCACTAGATTTGAATGCCTGTGCACTCGATTTGTCCTACAATTTAGATAATCAAACATTTAGTCAATTGAGATCAGGCAAAGCGATGGTTACTCTTTGATTACCCCGGTTTCTTCTGATGACAAGAGTTCAGCCCCACCAGTGCCTACTTTGAAAGTTTGCTTGGACTGACCGCTTGATTTTTTGCTGAGCCAATCTTGGTCTTGAGGGGATGAGCCCGTTGACAGCCCTTGATTACAATACTTTGATCCTCGAAAATAGTAATAGTCTTTAAGATCTGCAGAGAATGCACCAGAAATGGAGGCGGGAAACTTTTCAGGGGTTTGGTCGACATCCATCCGATTTTTCTTACCCTCTTTAAAGAGGTTTCCCTCATGTAGTTTATAGTAAAAGGCCTTTAAGTTGAAGACAAAATATCAATTCATAAAATTTTACAGTTTTTATACTGTATTTTGTTTGTCTATTTTGAAGCAACTGATTATATGGTTAAAGAGGTACACAAGGCCATTTTCAAAATATCCCACTAAAGTCGAGAGCTGAGACCCCCTCAAATAATTTTCTACATATTTAGTACTAAAAATGAATTAAAAACCACCCCCTCTAAATTTAGAAATTTTTAGAAATCCTAAGATCGAGGGCCTTGTGCATGTCGATTTAATTATCGTGGTTATTCTTTATATATATTTTATCATGATAAATTCCAATTTACCTGATTACCATTGACAAGTGCTATCCTATTGTTGGGCAATACTATGGGCGCTCCCCCATTAGCATTGTAATCCTGATCAACCTCTTCGATAGGATTTTTCTTGTTGATAAACTTAGCTTGCTTATTGTATCTGCTAAACACTTTATTATCTTGAATGGTGTAGAGACTGTCTTCATGGGTGAAAAATGGCGCTTTTGTGGGATTGAAGCCCTTCCAAATGTTTTTGAGTTGGATGTTGTCATCGACCAGTTTTCCCAAAGTATATAAAGCATTGAATTTACCATCAAATTGATAAACTTTACTCGGGGTCACCAAGTAGATTTGGTCTTTATAACCAAGAATACCGGTAACTGTTGGATCTTTGCACAGGTCGGCAAGTCTTTCGTCTTTATTGATGGCGCAGGCAAATAGTCTGCCATTACTTTTAAAAACGCATTTGCTCTAGATCCAAATATCAATTATATCTTGCACCTTCATAAATTTTTCAAAGATACCTTTTCTTCGACGACGTTTTCAATTCCATCGCTCTTTAGGAAAGAATGAAAATTACATATATTTAAACTTAAATGAACTTCAATTAAGACTGACCTGACTCAGAGACTTAGCTTTTCTATTACCACTCTTATCAGTGACGAACACCTGGATCTCCTCTTCTTCTTCATAAGTGTATGCTTCATAGCCCGGCTCTATCTTTCTTATGCAGTGCCTGTTATCTCTAAAAAAGTAATATTTTCCATCTTCTAATTCGATGGCACCTGTCAGTGATCCAGGCAATTTATCTGCAGTCTCTTCAACAGGTTTGGGGCCATTATCTTTATTTTTCTGTACGGCATCATTAGCCACGATATACTCCCAGGCCTTTTAATTCAAAATCAATCACGAACATGGTTAATATAACTAAACATGGTTATAATTATACCTGCTCTCCATCGATGAGAGCTAGTTTGCCTTCAGGTAATACCACAACTGTAGGAACACCCTTTGCTAGAACATTAATTGAAAATTGAAATACTAGGATGAAAATATACAAGAGTTTGAAAAAATTATGTCTCATTTCTCTATAGTCTATTTCACTAGGTATAATTGAGTATTTCCATTGTTCATAAATACGTTTTTAAACAAATCTGTTTTTCATTCATTAGTTAATTAAATTTTAATCAATAAAACCAGAAGTTATTCGTAGTATGAATAACCAAGTGGCAAATTTTAATATCAAGTTTCTATACAATCACTTAATTACTCATTTAATTAAATAACAATTTTTTCTAATTAAATAAATGACAAGAATTTAGAAATTATTTAATAATTATATTAAAAACATTTTTGAAATTCAAATTTAATTTAATTTGGTTTTATGGCTTTCCCTTTAATTTTGTGCACTTTTTTATGAAATGTTAAATAATAATCTAGTTTTATAATGTCCATGATCAAATAGATTCACCACAAAACACATTTATTGATAGGATTCATAGTTGAATTGATGGGACAGTTGAACGCATTGGCAAAAGACTGAAAATTAGACAAAACTCCATTTACTCTGAATCGGGAGGGGCTGTGCTCGTCGTCGGCAAACACGCTCTTCAACGCCTTTGGTCTTACATTATCGCACCATAGCTTCAAATATTGAATGAAATATTATTTATTTATTTTTTCTGCAATTTTGTGATAACTAACTGTTGCCGAAGATATGAAGAATAGTTGATCTGTTGTGTATTTACTCAAAAATGGCATTCTCTTAGTCCGACCCTTTTGGTGATTACATGTTTTATAAGCTCTGTAGGCCTCCCTAATACCACCATTATCTGCAGTGTTCTCTGTTTTTGTATTCTCTCCGTTGACCTAAAATTGAATTTTATTAATAACTCATTTATTCTAATTTTCTTTACACAAAATCCTGAATCACAGAATCTGTTGTATTGTTCAATAAAACACTGTTCCCTTTCTTCAAATTTATTCTGGGTCAACTCATCCCAAATGGAGCCCAGATTACCCCTCTCATCGAATTTACTTCCTAAGAAAATATATAAAAACATTTTAAAAACAAACTTTTAATTTAAATACCAAAAGAATCGAAGCCATGGGTCAGTTCGTGTCCTATTATCTAATTAAGTGAACAAAGAATAATTATCTAGTTATTTAAACAGTGTATAACATACCAGTCCCATTCTAGCAAAATTGACTTCACGGGGATTATTGACAGCGAACAGGGCGTTGATTAGCGCCGCAGGAATTGCTTTAAAAAAAGACAGAATTTTTTAAAAATTTATTTAAAAGTTTATATTATTTTCAAAATTACTGATTGAGTTATCTGAAGGAACGTATGCAGCGTTAACTGTCGTCGGATCCATTGGCCAACTATTTTATAATTAACGAGATTTAACTTGAGTTTACTGGAGGTGAAAGTTACCTGATTGTCTTATTGACCGGTTTGTTAATTGAGTCAAATATCTTGAACATAATTCTTCTCAAAAGATGAACGATGCACTCAAAAATTTTTTGTTTTTTGCAATCTTTGCGCTGGGTAATTAACAAGAACATTAATTATTTATTAATCGAGCATAGAATGAAACATACTAGATCATATATATTTTCCAGAGTCTTGTCGTCATAAAGCCATTCAGGATATCCAACATTTTTAGTGACAGCCCTAAGTTTATTGAGGGAACGATGACGCGTAAATTTATCTAGTACTGTGTTTCGCTGAATTAATTCGTGAAATGAACCTTGAATATATTCAACAAGCTCGGTTGCCTTTTAAATAGAAAACTCTATTAAAATTTTATCTTAAAAATTGATGAAAAGAATGAAGAGTACCCGGATCTTAGTCTTGTTAGGAAAGTATTGTTGAACAAACTTTCGACTAATAGCGAAAGGCATTGTACTTCTGATCAAATCCATGCATGTCTTCCAGTGTTCCGTTTGCTTTTCAACTCCGAATAAAATTTTTTGAAACTCAAAGTTGAGTTTTCTGAAGGCTTCCACAGAATATTCCCCAAAATCTTTAATTAATACAAAACCCAAGAAGTTTGCGATTACTGTGTCTGAGGTTACGGATAGTATTCTGGGTAATTGTTTGAAGAACTCCACATCAGTCAGAACACAATAGTCATCGTATTTAAATCTGTGCCGTGAGTTGATAAGGGAATACACTTTATTAACAAATTGAAGCCAATCTATTTTATTAGATGATAATTCATTGAGCTCCTTGAAAGTCATCTTGTTATATTCAGCTTCCACTTCAACCTCATCAGTTTCAATCTGAAGAAATTTAATAGAATTATCAAGGTGCTTTAAAAATCAAGTTTACCGTACTTCGCCCAGTTGTCCAGAAAATACCATTAAGTCAAAGATCTGTTGATGGGTTTTGTCGTTATCTTTGCCGCCCATTATCTTAACAATACCCAAAATGTACTTGAGCAATAGCTTGATTGCATTTTCTTCCGATTCTTCATCATCTTCTTCTTTTGGTGTTATTTTATGCATCATTGGAGGGCTTTTAGGAACGGGTCGTTTACGAGTCCTATATTTCATTTTTCTGAATAAATTAGGTCTGAATAAGAGGTCAGGCGCTGAACCAAACTAAGAGAAAATAAGATTTTATAACTCAAGAGTGGTTTCTAACAAATACAGACATATAATATATTTCTGCTGTTATTCTTGAAATCCTGGAGGACAGTCATATCAAAAATACCACTTTCGGCGTAGTATGCATTAATTTTAGCAAGAGCATCAAAGCGGTTATAGTTTTGCTTATTAAAAGGTGCTTTTTCTCCGATCAAAGGCCAACCACCAATTGTTTTCAATGCCATAATAAGTGGCTGAACACCACGTGACTCAAGTGCCTCTTATTTAAGATTATAATAAAGTTGTTAAGAGAGAAAAAGTGAATTAACTTGATATTTACCTTTATCATTGCATCCCTGGAACATTTTAGAAGCATATTTAGTGGGTTTGGGATCTAATTTCTTGATGGGTTGACTCAACTGTTTTCTTAATATTTGCTGAACCTTTTCGTCGGCCTTTTCAAGACTACCGAAAGAGATCATGTCTTCGGGAATAACCGACTTTTTAGAGTATTTTCCGCAAACAAACTTATAGAAGTCATCGCAGGGATCAACCCCTTCATCGATCATTCTTTTAAACTGTTTGCCTAACTTTCGGCACTCTTTTGAATCACACATTTTATCACAATTTCGACAATTCTTAGCTCTTCTTTTTACTCTTAGGACACTTTCCCCCCTCATGTTGATAATTAAACCTGGATGATATGAAGAAATTAGAATTTATTAATCGCTTGATAAATTTTTTTAATAACCATTTTCATGTGAATTATTATTAATATTATTATTAAAAATTTGAATATTTTTTAGGATTAATAACAAAATAATTGCACAAAAAGTTATTGAACACCAAATAAATAATTTCCAAAATGGGATATACCACGGGATATGTATCCGACCCATAGATAATAACTGATTGGATCGGAACACATTTGTATTACAGTTGAAAATGAGTTTTAAAAACGAAAAATACGACAAAAATTAAATAAATGCCTTAAAAATTGTGAAATAAGACAATAAATTCAAACTAATTATGAGAACTATATTTTGAAATTCATTTATGAGAAGAAAAAAAACTGATTTGCAAAACGAGTTCATAAAACTATGCAAACCTGTAATCATTTTAACCACAATATGAGAATCGGCTCAACTCTGCTAATAATTAGCCTGATCAATTAATAATTGTGATTGCTTAATTCAAGTGATTACTTTGTTATTTAAGTGAAAGTTATTTGATTTTTAACTGTTTTGCTCTGATTAGTAAATTACTATTTTTAGCCCCTTTTCGTGTATTGTTTTAATGGGGTTTTAGATAACATTATTCAAAAAATTATTATTTTCTAAAATTCATTATAACTTTGTTTAAAAGTTATTGTTTTTAAATAAAGTGCTTGAAGTGAAAGCTAATTATTAAGCTTTGTTTTATTGTTTTATTTTTTTAAGTAGGCTGGCTCAAATTTTCATAATTTTATCCTTATAAATCAAATTTTAATTCGTGTGAAAATACAATTCATAACGAAATATAGTAAATAATTGGATTCATATTTCGATAGATTGATTGGACAGTTGATTGTTGTATTGTTGAAGGACTGGGTGTTGGCCAGACTTCACAATGAACTTGGAATGACTGTGAATAACAATTGTTTCCTCGATCCTATTATCTTTTTTCTCAATAATAAGTTATTTTATTTCTTTTAATAATTGTTTTCTTTATTATTCGATTTTATTTCCTTTAAATAATAATTGAAACAAGTTCAAAAAATTTAATTTTTCAAAAATGAACTTGTTTCAATTTGGCTTAAAAGGCCAGCACTATTTCACCATAAAATACATTTATCTTTTCGATTCATTTTTGAATCGGGGGAACAATTGAACGCATCAGCAAAAGGTTTAAAATTGGACACGACTCCATTGACTCTGAATTTACCCGGACTATGGACATCATTGAATATTACAGGCAGGAATTCCGGTCTTATATTTTGACACCAGAGCTTCAAATGAAATAATGATATAATAAATATAATTTAAACAATTATTTTTGACAAACAGTTGCATAGGATATGAAGAATATCTGTTCTGTTGTGTAATTAAAAAACGGGAGTCTCATAGGCTTATCATAATTGACACCCAATCTCAGTGAGTTCTCAGCATGGTAGGCTTTATAAATTTCTCTCATTCCTCCATTATCTGCAATATTTTCTCCAAGTGTATTTTGTCCATTAACCTGTTAAAATGGAAGGTTTAAACATGTACATTATTGGATTGGCGAACTTACACAAAATCCCAAATAGCAGTAATCGTTGTACTGATTAATAAAACATTTTTGTTTTACTTCAATTCTTAATCTTGTTTGAGGGTCAAATATATCATTTAGATTACCCTTCTCATCAAATCGATTGCCAGTATTGTCCAAACCATGAGTCAATTCGTGTCCAATTATCTGAAAAAATAATTTTGATAATATATTAATCAAATAATTTAACACAATTTAATACCAACCATTCCCAGGTCTGCATAATTTATTTGACGAGGGTTTCTCTCGTCATGCATTGCATTGATCATTGCCACTGGAATTGCTACCAAGATAATGTTCAAATTTAATGTTAGATATGAATCAGAGACAGCCAAGCACGACTACTCCAGGGCCAGGTGAGGGAAATGGCGAATTTTCGGCCAAAATACTTGAAGAAGGCCCTAAAAGCTTTTAAATTCTTGAGGGAATTCCCCAAAATGTTCTAATTAAAGGGAACCTCTCTCTTGGTTATGTCTGATATAAATATGGTTAATTCTTACATACTTATCGAATTATAAAGGGGGAAGTAGGCGGCGTTCAAAACAGTCGGGTCAAAAGGAAAACTATTAAAACAAAAGACTTAATTTTGGATTAATTTAATATTGAATTATATTTTAAATATAACTTGGCTATTTCTCTATCAACAGGCTTGTTTAATGAGCATAACATTGTGTATTCCAAGCTTTGTAATAAATGTATAACGCATTCAAAAAACAGTCCTGGATTACATTTTTGCTTCTATAATGAAAATAAAAATTAGCGACCAATTTGTCAAATTTAGCAAATATTTGCTCTTCCAAATTTACTAGATTATAGAGGCTGTCCAGTATCTTGTCATTGAACAACCAATCGGGATAACCGATGTTGTCTTTAATTGCATTTAGTTTAGTGAGAGCCCGTCCTCGAGACTCATCGTCTAAAACGTCATTTTGTTTAATGAGTTCACGAAAAGCATTTTTAGTATTAAGTGTTAATTGGGTTATCTATAATTCAAATCAAAATAGACTAGATGATTTTCAATTATAAGCAGATTATTGTATACCATGTCTTTTGTTTTCTTAGTGAAGGTTTTTTCGACATATTTACGACTTACAGCAAAACCCAAAGGACTCTTCACTTCTGTTACACAGAATTGCCAGTGAGGTTCTTGTTTTTCAATATGGAAGAGGGTCTTCTTGAGTTGAAAGTTCAAGTTTCTGAAATCTTTAGTTGTGTAAACACCTAGATCATTAACGAGTGCCTCCCCTATAAAATTAGCTTGCACAGTTTTTGGTGTTTCGGCCAACAAATCTGGCAAATTCTTGAAGTAATTAACATCAGTGACAATCACTACTGTACTGTAGGTGAGTCTAATATCGCAACCGCCCAATTCATAAATCCGATTGAAAAATTGAAGCCAGTTAATTTTTCCTGATGTTAACGCTTCTAATTCCTTGATTGTCATCTTGTTGAGTTGATCTTCTAAAGTTAGTCCGGGTGTTTGTATCTAATTAAAAATTAATAATTTTCATTATTAGAGCAATTAATCTTGGTAGCTTTAAAATTTACCTGAGAGAGCTTATCTGAAAAGATAAAAATATCTATTATCTGTTGGATTGCATTGTTGTCAACCTTTCCACCCAATAGTTCAACAAATTTCAAGATATGTTTGACAAAGATTTCAAATAAAGTTTCTTTCTTCAAACCCTGTCTTCTTTTTAGCTTTTCAGTCATTACTGGTGGCGAAGTAGGTATAGGTAAACGTCGGGTTCGGTTTTGAATTTGATCCAAAAGATTCGCTAATAAGTGTATTTGTGGGGAAGGACCTATCTATATAAATTTAATTTAGCATCTTGTTCAAATTTCTAACCAAGTGAGTACATAAAGAAAATTTTCATCCACATTCTTCAGGTCTGGATTGACAAAGACTTCAATGATACCAGATTCGCCCAGTGCTATTAATTTTGGTAATATTTTATCAAAGAGATCATAATTTGATTCATCGAATGGAATAACATTATTGATGAGAGGCCATCCACCCATTTCTTGCAAAATATTTAATAAGGGTTGAACACCACGGGACTCAGTTGTCTCTAATTTTATTATTATTAGAATTTGGTTTAAATGATTGATATCTTGAATAAAAAATTAATTTAATTCTTACTTAAGTCAATGCACGCGCTGTACATATCTGTGGCGTATTTCACAGAAAATGGATCTTTCTTAGAGTTTGGTTCACTCAATTGTCTCCGAAGAATTCTCTGAATCTTATCGTCTTCAGCATCGAAAGCAAGGCTAATGGATGTGCTGTCGGCTGGTATTTTCGTTTCTCTAGAAAACTTTCCACAAACGTATTCATAGAAGTCATCGCATGGATCTACTGAATCATAGATTAGTCTTTCAAACTCTTTTCCAATATTAAAGCACTTCAAGCTGTGGCAAACTTTATCGTTTTTATCCTGGTTGTATTTTTCTGGTGCATCAAGCTCATTATAATGGTCAAAACCACTGTAATCTTGTTCTAAACTATTTTCACTTAAATTCTGAACTGAGATTTGAATGAAAATTAATAAAAGAATTGAATGAAAAGTAAATATTTTCCAAAAACCCATTTTTTAAAAATTTATTTTAATTAACGTGTATTTAATTTATAATTAATAATTAATAAAATTTACTAAACTTTACACAAAAAATAATTTGATGAGTAAATGGATGAAATTTTAAGTTTTATATATATGTTCTTCAATGAAATGGCCTAGATCTAATTAATATCAATATCTTTTGTTATTAAAATTAATTTAATTGTTTGAAACCATTTGTTGGTTTAATTTCAATATATTTGGTATTAATTGTTATTTATTTTTGATGTTTTGTTTGTGAACTCAATTATTTTTTGTGTAAAGTTTAGTAAATTTTATTAATTATTAATTATTTGATAATTGTTTGAAAATATGTTTTAATAAAATAAAGATCAGGGTATATAAGAAAGGTATATAAAAGCTACTAAAAATATATAATCTCAATAAATTTATTGAAAACCAATTTATTATTTAATACTTATTATTAATAAAAAGGTTAGCCTAGTCCAGATTAATATAATTTGATGTATGTGCGAAATTTTCAATTTTATTTTCACCTAGAAAATTGAAAAATATTTTTAACTAAATTTAATTGATGTAACTCCGATCTGCAGGCTACCCCGCTTCCAACAGCAACACATTGACTCTTGGATGTTCAGCAAGTCTATTGGCTATAAAACAACCCGCTCCTCCGGCGCCCACCACAATGAAATCATAGCTTTTACACCACGAAACTCTTTGTGCTATTCTGTGTGAATCAATTGTCTCTTAGCTATAATCCAGGATAGCACAAGTAGGTTAATACTCCTAGACTTATCGTGATCTAGTTTAAACTAAACAAGATAATTATAATTTAAACCAAAAGTTTGAAAATATTCAAAAATTTATTTTATATTTGAAGAGATATGTCTGTAATATAATAAAACATCAGAATTCACATCTATTTAATGCAGTTAAATTGGCCCTAGGAACAATGAAGGAAGAATGAAGGTTATAATAATATTAATTTCAATGTAATAATTATTGAATTATACAATAATAATGTTTTAAGAATAAAACAGTTTGTAATCTTTGGACAGGTTAAATAACCTGTAGATTATTACACCTGTATGTAAAGTAAATTGATAAAACACCAATAAAACAATTGTAACTTTGAACTTAGCTTGTAATTCTAAACTTTTATCTTAAGAATTATTAGTGAACTCAAATCGTTTTGGTTTTATTGGGTTTTTATATGTTTTTATGTTTTGATAAGTTTATAATAAACAACAAAAAAAGATAATATTTATTGTCTCACAAATATTTGGTATTTAAGGGAACAGTCAATCACTTGAGTCCTTCATTAGTTTATTTTAGCCTTTCTTTTGTTTTACAATGGAATCCAATAAGAAATATGTTATCATTGATACCGACTCTGGTGTTGACGACGCATTGGGTCTTATGTTGGCCTTTGATTACCATAAGAAAGGACTTATTGAGATTTTGGGCATAACTTGTGTCTACGGAAATGTAAACGTCGATAAAGTTGTCAGAAATGTTTTATTAACGCGAAGAGTTTGTGGGGCACAGGTTTGTAACCTTCCATTAACGTTAAATTTAATCTTTATCAGTTTTTAGGATGTCAAAGTATATAGAGGAGCTACCTCTCCACTATTGGACACCAAAGGTTTTGAAGATGGCTTCTTTGGTGATGACGGACTCGGGAACAGCACAAAATTAATGCCTTCCATTGATATTGAGATTGAGAGCGAGTCTGCAGTAAATGCATTGATAAGACTCACAAAACTCTATCCAAAACAGATATTGTTATTAGTTTTGGGTCCTATGACTAACCTTGCTCTGGCCACTCAATTAGATTCTAATTTCTTTACTAATCTTAGACAGATTGTAGCCATGGGTGGGCTCTTCGATGTATTGGGAAATGTAGGTCCAACCACTGAATTTAATTTCTATAATGATCCGGATTCAGTTCATGTAGTTCTAACCAATAGTTTACCCTGTCCTCTTGCCTTTTGCACTTGGGACGTGGCTTATAGACATAGAATACCATGGGTGAGAAATAAATTTATTCTGAACAAAAATTATTAAACAATATGGTATTAAGAAAACATTTATTAACATGGTCAATACTAAGACAGAACGGGCGGATTTTATCGGCAAAATATATAATTATTATTTTAAAGATAAAATCTATGGCAAGTATTTAATGAATTAGTTTTTACCTTGTTAATTCCTAACTTTAATAGGTCCTGAAAAACTTGATGGTTTAATTCTCTGCGATATTCTATGCGTTATGACTGGAATCTTACCTGAGCTGGTCTTAGAGAGTGAAGAATACCCGGTTTCTATTGAATTACGAGGTCAACTAACTAGAGGACAGTTAGTTGTTGGTCGCACTCAACTCATATATCCTTTTATTGGCTCACGAAATGTTCAATTTATTAAAAAATTAGATTTACAAAGATCAATTGATTTAATTACACAAATGGCTTTGAGAACAAAATAAACCTTGCTTATTAATAATCTTGTTAGTTTATTTTATTACATTTATAAGTTTATAATCTTGTTATGTATCCATTTTTCACTTGAATTGTGTAATTGGTTAATTCCTGCAAGTTCATACTTGTTTCTACACTTTTCAGTGTATTCTTGCAAATGTTTTCAACATTTTTCACATTTTCAGAATAACCTTGCAAAGTTTTCTCAGTTATTAAATGTGT
The DNA here is from genome assembly GCA_034695605.1 of Eupelops occultus. Classification (NCBI taxonomy): domain Eukaryota; kingdom Metazoa; phylum Arthropoda; class Arachnida; order Sarcoptiformes; family Phenopelopidae; genus Eupelops; species Eupelops occultus. Next base: position 5,436 of record JAQFZI010000185.1, on the reverse strand, counting down.
GTTCGATATATCAATTTCAGAGAGAGACTTAACGATACCACTAAAGGGTTGGGTTATAAAAAGGTTGAGAAATATCGATAATATTAAAGTCAAAACAAAGTCAAAGGGAATTATTTGGGCCTAAAATACAAATGAAACTTATTATAAACTAATTATGGAACATATATGGAAATAATGAAGTGACTTGGGCAAATTACCTTATTATATGCCCAAGTTCATTATATCCCTACTTCATTATTTCGATAATCTGTAACAATGTCTTCATACCATATAAATATCAGTCACTCGGATTGGGTCTCGAACTGATGACATCCTGTACATTATTGGAATAGTATGTACCTTCAAATTTCATTATTAACTTGGTTAAATTAGAGTTCATATTCTTACCAAATAAATTTCAAAAGAGATTTTGCTGAAGAATTTGAAATACTTTTGACCCAAAAAGTAATTCAAAAATCCTGAAGAAAGTTGTCATTATTTTTTATTTTATTAATTTTAATCAAGATCAAACCTCCTTTTCCTTTTGCACAGGCATATATTATCCAAACCCATCCTGATATGAAGAGATATTTTTGAAAAAGTATGAATAGAAGGCTTTCCCTTTCAGTGATTGTGTAATTAGTTTGGAAGTAGTCTTTTGGCCATAAGATAGCAATAATAGTTAAACCTATTGTTGTGATCCAAACAAACCCCTGGCCGATAGCTCCACCAAAATTTAAATTAAGCTTGCATTTAATGAGAAATCCCAATAAAATCCCAAGAGCATAAATACCAATAAACTGTTCGATGCCATAAAAGTTATGTTTAAGAGAGGATTCAAATGAATCAAAACTTTCAAAAGACTTCAATTCATAAATAAGAGGAATTCTATATAAATATTTTGGGACACCAGCTATGAAACAGCCCCCGATTATAACCAAAATATTGAGTAAAGTTCCTATTTTTGGCCTATGATTTAAAAATAGGAAAACTAACGGCGCTAATAAATAGAGCTGAAAGTCAGTTGCACTATACCTGAAAATAGAAACAAGCAGTTAAACTATACAAGCTTACTTAAATTTATTTACCATGTTATTGTGTTGCACTGAAAATTCGTAAAAATAAACTTGATAACTTACAAATCAATTGCTCAGGGAAATATTGTACTCACGATAGGTCTCTCAATAATATCAAATTTGTAATTTTGAACAAGCAATAAAGTGGAGTCCCAATTTAAATAACATCCGTCCAGAAGGATGGACATCATTCGATTCCAAATAGGACCTGTTTATTAGATTTACTAGATTATTAGAGTATTTTAATAAATAAATTTACCATCTCCTATAATCCGTAACAAATATAGCATAAGAATTGAACCAATAATTGAGGGTATAATACGAAAATACCTAGCAAATTTATTTGAAATCAGTTAAAATGTTAAAGATCAAATATGCAAGGACTTCACCTATGCAATACATAATTGATATAATCAAATTTTCCTTCATTTTTCTCGAATCTGGTCAATATATTGTGGGACAAAATAGTGGCTAAAAGTTTTTCAAATAATTAGCAAGATACTTTTTGACAATTCAAAAATAATTACATCCAATTAGAATGAAAACATGAGAAATATTCAGATTTCTTAGCAATAGATACTTGTCTTCAATGAAAAACTTGAAAGGAATGGTGGCTTTCATTGATTTATTAGCAAGAACATTCAAACTGCAGAACCAGTACTCGTTGCTCAGGAATACCCAAAATGGCAGCAGTGCTCGCAAGCCATCAATGAATTGAAGTCTTGTCTCTAAATTGTTCCGTTCTATAGTAATCAATTTGTTCCAATTATTTTTAATTGAAAATGAGCTTGATAATATTGAACTTAAGCTTTTAATATATTTTTCTATTAAAGCGCTTATTATTGATATTGTGATGAGTAATGAAAATATAATTCTGAAACATTATATAGAAAATAATTATCATGTTAAAAAGTAAACTTGAGATTATAGCCTTACATTGCAATTATTTCTTGATTTTTCCATGATATAGGCTTGTCCAAATGATCACAATCTTGGTCTATTTCTACAGATAAGTTTGTCTTCGGGTAAATCACTTTTTTGAAGAAAAGGTTAAATTTAAAAACAATTTGTTATAAATCTTCAGTTAATTACTTGAATTTAGAATTAATTGAAAATCTTTTGCTAAACAATTAGTCGGAAGACATAATCCATAAGCAATTGGTTTAAACTTCTTTGCAATCATGTGATCATTGATCTCGAGAAGAGTGGCCAAAATTTTTCTGACTTCAATTGAATTATTCGTTTTGAAAGAAAATTGTTCTAAAATGTAGTCAAAACTGGGATCAATTGATTCACTGATCTCATAATGTCTTCGTTCAGGAAGGGGTAGTGTAACACTCAACTGACAGTATTGACCTTTAATTAAGGGCATTCCATATTCTTGTGGACTAATTATGTTCAGACATTCGTCATATTCAGCAAATGGAAGAGTAGATACATCCAACATTCCTGAAGACATTGATGGCATTGAATCTAAAACTGTAATCAATTATTTGAGTTAATATCAATTATTGGTTGAAATTGATCATTTTTTGGTTGAGATTGTTCTTACACTTCATGGCCCATCTTTCTCTCTTTTCAAGTGCTATCCCAATCCTTTCAATTGAGTATAAACAGTCCTTGTTCAAATCAAGGGATAACAACAAGTCTTTGGATATACTTATAAATCTGTAGACAAATGGATTCAATTTTAAACTTATATTTTGTTTCCAATTATAGAGTCTTTTAAGGATAGCAAAGGTTTGGTTCAGATGTTTGACTTCAGTATATGTCTTAATTTTCTGATTATTTTCAAAGTCATCTGGCAAAATAATTTCAGACAATAAATCAATTGATTCATCTAATGAACAATCTTCTTCTCCTTCTTCCTCAACTAGTTCATATCCACTATAAGATTGATTCTTGTAATTATAATTATTCAAATTAAGAGATGACTTGATTTCATCTATAGATTGATTTTCACTTTTCACCGAATAAATGAATAAAACTAGCATGAACATATAAAATCTCAGTGGATTCATTTTGATTACTTAAAGAGATGATTTTTAAACATTAAGACCAAGATTATGTTTACCAAATCTGAATTCATAAGTTATCCTCTTAAAAATCCACTACATTTTTAAAAATGACAAAAAGTTAAGGAAATGTTTAACTAATCAATCAAATTGACTCAACTATTAAATATTTAAACTTGTACTTAAGTCAAACAAATACACTATTCTGTAACTATTCTGTGCTGAGAAAATCGTCAAAAATTTTAAACTTCCTTGCATATGTGAACTGAACCTTTTTGAAAAAATAACCTTTCTTAAATTGTTTATTAATGATTTTACCTACAGAATCTAGATCATTTGTTTTAAAGAGAGATTTTTTAATTATTTTTTAAAAAAAATATATTTCATTTTCTAACTTTACATTGTTTATTTATTATTCACTCACTGATTAAACTTGTTAATTAAAAAAAATTTTGTAAGAGTGTTTTATTAAAACAAAATAACCATGTTTGTTCAGCTAATTTCATTCTAATACTTAACTAAATGATTGGAAAGGAATCTAAATTTTCAAGTATTTAATAAATTATAAAATATTTGAAAAACATTTCCACAACAGAAAGATGAACCAATTACTATTATTCTCAGTTTTTATCCTGCTCACTTCGTTGATTATAAATCAAGCTCAAAGTATTTTTGAATTTGAATACAATCTTCTAATTATTAATTTTAACTTAGGTTTTGAACATGGTACTGATGTACTAGCAAATGTTAAGTTTGTTCAAAAGAGAAGCGTCAGTAATACTGATGAGGAATATGAAGAAGAAGAAGAAGAAGATGAAGAAATGACAACAACACAAAAGCCAAAGAAAAAGAGGAAGAAATCCAAGAAGGCTAATAATAATAAAGGGGGACATAAAAACAGTGTTAATGTGACTGTCCAAATTAATAATAAGTAATTAATGATTCAAAGAATAATATTTTATCAAATATTCCAGAATTAAATAAATTATTAAATAATTTTTAATAAAATTGTATTTTGCCGGACCAAATCTGGACTAGGTTATTTTTTAATATTTAATATTGAATTCATTTTTAACTCAAATTAAACAAAATTTTAATATATTTAACTAGATTATATAAGGATCAAATATTAATTAAAAAATTGAGAGAAATTTTTATTTTTAACTTCGAATTTGAATTTCTTTTAGAGTGTTCCCCAAAGTGTATCAAGACAATTTTTTTAAATCAATATTTAAAGACCCGTTCATCGGGAAAGATAGGGAAAGATCCGCGAAAGACCAAAGACTTATTGTGAATAAGTTTACAAATTAAATATTTTTAAAGATTTTGGTCACAAATAAAAGTCTGAAAAAATGCATACATTTATCAAAAAAATTGTTGTTTGGATACTCTCTCGTTATAATACTAATCCCTTTTGAAGACATACTGTCACCCCTCTCTCCACTATAATAGCATTACATTCAGTTTAGCCTCAGGCTGTGGACACACCCACAAAATCTAAATTATATTAAAGATTCGTAGACTCAGAGCCTCTGAGTGAGAGGTCATTACTTGAATCCAATGAGTAGTGACTTGAGTTGAGTATAACTATTGAAAGATATTGAAAGACATTTACTCAAAACAAAGGATTATCCGATGAGTGTCTGAACTTAAAGAATATTTTTTTAGGAAAAAACCCAATTATTTGTGAATTTTTGATAAGAATTTCAAACAATTCTTTAATAGTTTGTGAATAAGTGTCAAAATTTTTATGTGATGTCAACAGACGGACAAAATCCTCCTAAAGGTAAGCATTTGACTCCATTTAGTAATAATCAGAATCAGTTTAATATTTTGAACTTATATTGTAATTGGGCTCAAATTCAGGTCTAATTTTATATAAAATGTAATTTAGATTCTTCTTTTAATCCATACTTTAATCATAAGAATTCAACTTGCTCATTTAATTTCTTAGCAAAGTTTTAGATTTAAATAAACATTTAAAATAATTTCGAGTTATTCAATGTTTTTCTTTAGATTAGATTTGATTAATATAAAGTAGAGAAACATTTAATTTAAACTTATCTATCAAACTGTGGTCATTCTCTAAAAAGTTGTGCCAAAAACTGGTTAATTGAAAATAAATACATTTTCTCTATTTCTGCCTTAATTTAGTTTATTTAAAGTTTGATTTGATTTTGTCTTTAATCTAATTCTTCGATAGTTTTCAAGAATTGTTGTGAATATCATAACTATGGCTTCAATGGTGTGTCTGAGGGATACCGTCAGTCAATCAAAGGTTATGCCTTATCGCCGACCGTTGATAACAAACAATTGGCGACAATTTGGAACAATTGGCCAAATAAAGAGTCGTTTGGTGTTGCACT
>JAQFZI010000184.1:0-21329 GCA_034695605.1 Eupelops occultus | reverse complement strand
CTCTCTCTCTCTCTCTCTCTCTCTCTCTCTCTCTCTCCTCTGTTTGGTTGAGAACTAAAATACGAGGATATACTGTTTGGATAATGAATGATGAGCTCAAGGAATAACTTGTTGTTTAATATATAAAAGTTTTGCTTTTGTTTCTTATGTGATATAAATTGTGAGTCAATTCGATGATCACATGTTATATACAGTGTTTCTCTTACTTTATATCAGTTTTTGTTTCTTTTGTGACGACTCAGTCGTTAACTACTGACTGAAAGTCAATTTTTTCAAAACAAAATATAAAATATACTCTTAAGAGAAAACATTTTATAGAGATATTTCATGATCAGAGTGACAGTTCACTAGAGAGCATACACATAGCAAACACACAGAATTGCGAGCCCTGTCCTCAATTGGCATACAATTCACGTTCTGCTCATTTTCTGTCTATTTTTTTATTTTTTGTCTAACTTTGGTTATAATCCGTTAAACTCATATACGAAGTCATATATCATATAAATCTATGAAATGGTATTACATTGCAATCAATTCATATAATATTTCTGTTGTCTTCTAATAGTTATATAAAACTTTTGGGTAATTATTGGCTTAAGTCATATGAGTTGTGGACAAACAGATGAGATCACGAAATGAATCTCCGGTTCTGTTATAATACCTAATCGTGTGGTTCGTAATATTCAATCAGATTTAAGGGTCAGTCACTGGCAGTGATTTTGGGCATCCATTCGATGCGATTGTAGCTATAAATATGGCCATACATTCAGCGAAAGTGTGTGCCATTCAGATGTGTTCGTTCAGATTCGGTGATCAATCTTTATTACATCACAAGAGAAAGTGAGTGAGACTCAGACACTCTATGCCTGTGCTATTGGCTTGTGTTCTGACGGCTCGCCTGTAATATGATTCAGACCTGGGATGATATATTTGGAAATGGATGAACGCGTCTTTGAATACAAATCCAATAATAGCGTGTGTGCTATGCATTGTGTCTTTGCAGAGCCTCTGTATTGACCAATAATCGGGCACAGGGCCAGAATATTCACCAGAGTGTATGCATCAATTTATTTTGATTTTGGAAGACGTTTTTACATAAACTCCAATTCCTGTCTCCGATATATCTATTCTTTTCTAATATTTCAGTTAAAACCATAAAATATTTGGAAACATAATATTCCGCATATTTTTATCTCTTTTTCATTGAAAAACTTAAATAAGACATCAAATTGAAGATTGATTTCAAACCAAAACTAATGCTTAATTCGAGTCGACTTTTGGTCAATAATTCACTTTCAGATCAAATAGAGTCTAATATATATTTTGAAGGTTTAGTTTCGTTTTATTATTTCTAAAAAATTTAGTGAATAATACTCTAAAATATGTGATGTATTCTGAGAGACAATCTTTTATTGCCAACAGTCTAATAGGATTTTCATGTTTGACAAATTCATAGGCAAACCAGTGCTGTGTTTGCGATAAAATAAATGCTATTAGCCTTTCATAAAATTCTATGTCTATTCCAACAAATACCTAAATGCCAGCGCTTTCCATACATTAATACATTATGAATTAATACATTAATACATACAAGCTAGTTGAGTTAACATATCATACATTTATAGACCAGAAAGGGAAAGGGAGGAGAGAGAGAGAGAGAGAGAGAGAGACAGAGAGATGAGTTGTTTGGTGATAAACAAGGGAGAAAAGTATTAATAATTATTGTATTTGTAATTCTATTTGTTTTGTTGCCGACAATAGTCTTTAGACTAAAGTCATCGTTAGTTAGCATTAAATTATAAATAACTTACTGTTTATTATAGACTTTGAGTGAGTAAACAAAATGCATATTTGTGTCCGACTATTGTTTATTGCATAATGTCGTGAATCAAAACTTTTTTATTCAAATAACTCATCCCTTCCAATGAAATTCAGAGTTTAGGCATATATTTTGTGAATGGATTTTGGTTTTTACAGAATCATTGATATAATGATTGAAATCTTTTCATTTGAGAACATCATATGAAATGACAAGTATCTCAACTAATCGAAGGGAATAGTGATTTGGTGAAGGCATGTCTTGTCTCAGTCAATGTATTCCAGAGCCTAATTCAGTGTTTGGATGTTTCTTGCAATCAATGGTGCCTTGAATTAAAATGTTTCCGTTGAGCTCTTCTAAGCTGTAGTTTCAATGTGTTGTTGAAAACTGTTTTACGTCTGCAATGGTTTGCGTCAAACAATGCAATGAATTTCAGTTATGTGTTCACGACTTGTGTTAAGTCGGGTCATCTCAGCTCACGTATCGCTTCGATAAATCTCATGAAATAAGAACTCATTTCGAATCTTCATTGAAGGGTTGACCGAAAAACTCTGCGGAGAGTCAATTCCTGAGTCGTTTTGGAATGTCTTCTCAGCCAAACCATATGGCTTTAGATATATCTCTCATCCAATTCCTCCACAAATAAAGCAATAGTTTTAGTGAAACAAATATTTTATAGTTCTGTCACTTTATTTCTTTAGTTAATAAATCATAAGTCGATGACGAAGAAGAAGACTCCAAAAGACACCGAAACAAAAGGCAGACTTTTGTCTAACAAAAATAATTACTGGAACAGACTCTGCAACAGACAATCACAGTATTCTGATCACAATTTTGATGAACAACAAGAAACACACGAATGCAAAATTGGGATCTATGGCTGGAGGAAGAAATTCCTCTACATTTTAATTATATTAATTGCAGCACTGGTTATATTGAACGCAGCCCTCACTTTATGGATCATATCTGTACTCAATTTTTCAATGGTATTAAAATTATCGATATTTGCATTCTTCGACTTTTTGCCATAAAATATATTCTGATAATTGATTTTTATAACACGATTTCAAGAATGGTTTGGCGAACATGAAAATAGATTCGGAGGGCCTTACTCTTAATGGCAATGCCTTCATTGACGACCAATTATTCGCCACAACAATCAGTTCCAGAAAAGTATTAAATTTCAAACTTTTTTTACGAGAAATTATATCTCTTTCGCTATCATTAAGAATATGAGTCTTTCTGTTATTCTTCACATAATTTATGACTTTATTCTAATTAAATATTTTAGACTTAATTACAAAAAGTATTTTCTTATCCAAAACTCATTAGATGTGGAATTCTGTTCATAATTTGAGATAAATATTTGCTAGAATTCATTAAATTTATTTTTTCACACATTTTCAAACAAATTCTTTCCCATTACTTAAGACTTCATTAATAAGTCGATAATTATTTGATAAGTGGATGAAAATTATTATTTTTAGTTCATCTCATAGTTTATTATTTAAACAAAACACTTTTGTTGTGTCCTCTTCTCAGGAGAATTAGGTTATACTCGAGATTTGTTTTTATAATAAACAAATCAAATAATAATAATTGAGATAATAGTCGATAAGTCGTTGTTTATCGAAATTATTTTCATTTAATGTCTTTTAATTGAAGTGAAATAAAATAATTTTGAACTTTAGGGCCAAACTTTGAGACTGATTTCTGACAACAATATTACGTTAAACGCCAGAAGGGGTACTGACGACACAGTTTTCAATAAAATCACAATCGGAAACTCCAGGATAACTGCCATTACTAACCACTTCCGTATCAAAGGCAGAGACGACCGGCTCTTATTCGGAGTTGACGAGGACCGGGTCACTATCGCCACAGATACTGTGCAAGTCGACAGTGAGCTATATTTTTATAAATTGCAAGAGTCAATTATAATTTGATATAATTTTGGTCATCAATTAACTTAATTAATGGTTTTGGTTGTCTTTTTAGATTTAAGCGGATTAAGATTCAAGCGCTCACTTCAGACGCCTTTAGTTCAGGCCATCGCACACTCAGACTTGAAACTCATATCACCGGAGCGAAGGGTAGCTATCAAAGCACCGATCAGTATTGCAATGGAGTCCAGACTCGGAGATCTGTCGGCCATATGTCTCAAAGATTTACGACTTAAGTCAAAACTGGGAAAAGTATGTTTATTTGTTGGCCTTCCCTTAGAAATGCATTAAATTAGACAAAAGTCAACATCACTTGTAATGCATAACAAAATGATAATTATCTCCTCTACAAAAACAATGATGAGCAAGAAGTTTCACTTAATTCCTTACTTATTCTAATTATTCTTGCTAATATTCTAATTTCTATTAAACACTACTTGCTCAAAGTGCTTTGAAGATCAAAATGTATAATTATTCCGGTATTTTAATTACTAAAATATTTAAATTAAAACTTTTTTTCAACATTTTTCACATAACTATAATTCTAATCGAGGGCTAAGAAGTCAGTAATAATTGATTAGAATCTTGGATGTAATGTGATATAAGTAAATTTAGCCTAATTAGCTTGCTCATGCCTACTTTTTACATATGCAATGCATACACAAATAAACTTTGTTTTAATTGGATTTTCGGGTTTGCACTTCAGATAACGTTAGAGTCAGCAGACATAGAGCTCAGGAATCTTATAACAGGGATACCTACGACGACAAGTGAGCCAAAGACTGAAGCCTCCAATTTATACCCAATTGTATATCAATTGTGTGTTTGTGCTGATAGTGGAAAGATATTTACGGCACCGGCTGATAAGCCGTGTGCTGCAAACGAAACAATTTGTGGCCCAAAGCATACATCCAGAACAATTATATCGTGATTACATATATATACAAGTTTACTGCCTCTAAAAAGTGATTAAAATGAATAACTTTTAGCCTCGAGTTTGTAATTCTTGTTTTGCTTTATATAAGAGTTAACTGTATTTTCTTCACGACTTTCAAAGACTTTTCTTCATTTGACTCAATGTTTAAAATACTTTATTCACTACTTTTTGGAGTTCTCTCGTCAGGAGTGGAGTTATTTTTGTTTTATTTGTTTTATAAATATTATGTAAGATATCATTGGCTTCTCTTCCAATAATAATAAGTTCATTCAAAATCAATTATTCTTCAAATCACTTCTTTGGATATGATATCACTCATACAATTTGGTGTCTAATTTTTTAATTCAATTTAACCCATCGTTTATTTTATTGATAATCACTTGGATATAATGAAATGTAATGTTATTTAACTTTTATTTGATTAGTGTTTATCCATATTATCATTATTTAGACAGATATGTGTCGACAAAACAGTTCTGAGTGTTTTGTTGAGTGAAATCCAGTCATTGATTTATAAAAAAAAATATGTATTCTGTGCTCTATTTCTAGTCATAAAATGGATTATTTTATTGCTTTTTGCTGAAGACTTTCCTTAAATTTATTATGAAAAGTGAAAAACTTATCAAATATTACCGTAATTTCAAACTTTTTGTAAGTATTTTCTAATCTAATGTTTAATAATAATAATAATAATTTAAAGCATATTATTAGCCATAAAATTATAAAAGGAAAAAACCTTGTTTATTAATAAATTATCCCTGATGATTTCGCTATAATAAAGTTATTTTAAACTTGATAAAGTAAACTTCGTTAAACAAACTTGTCTTGGTTACCTTAAACTATTTTTTTTGCTGAACTTGAACAATAATTTAAAAATTCTCACTACTACCAAGGTTGTTCGCTGATTATTGCTATTAATTATTAGCGACTTTAATCATGTTCAATTTCCTCTGATTTGATCATGATGCAAATACTAACGTCAATTAGATGAGTACTTTTCTGGGGAAATGACTACCGGGAAATGAATTGAGCAGGATACGACCTTCTAATTTATTTATGGATGTGCAGCTCTCAGAAAACTTGATAAATTCAGCTACGATTATGAGTACAGGCAGTCCTTATTGTATTGCGTTAGTCTGGATCATTTACTTTATCTGAATATCCTATCAAAGTTTGTTCTTCTAATCCTTAAAAACATTATAAATGAGTTGTATTTGCATTACATGTGTTGACTCTCATATTAATTCCTCGATTAAAAGTGTATCAAATTATATAAGCTTGCACATATTATATTTCATAGTTGTTGTTATTTTAAATTATCTTTTACTCTGTTTATTTGGAAGTAATTTTAATTGATTAAGTTAATAATTGTCGAGGAATTAATATGAGGGTCAATTAGTTAATTGAAAATGCAATGAAAATATTGAGAAAATTGTTTTCAAAGGTAACTTAAATTTGATGTTTTACTAAACAAAAGAAAACTTGGTTTTTATGTTAACAGAAAACAGGTACTGATGTGCTATTTGAGCACTAGATGTTAATACCTGTCCATCTCTTTGTCAGTATGTGTTAACATAATAATTAAGTAATAGTTATTCAATGAAAAGCATCGGTAAGTGGACAGGTATGTGGTGAGTGGCGACCACTGTTGGATAGAATGTGAATCTGATTTGAAATGTCTGTATTTGCGCTCATTTGTGCCATTGTTTACTCTGTCGTCAGACAACACGATAACAGAAAAATGACTTAAAGTCATCACAAAAAAATGTGCTCACTATTAGTCACTAATTAATTTAATTAACCAATTGGTTGTGCATTCATACAGCACTGGTCTGAGCGAAGGATAGGTATGACCGGAGAGGGACGACGCAGCGAAGTGCTGCTATTGGACGGCCGAAGGGTTGAGCTCATAATTCAGCCAAAATTGTTTGCGGGCGACCTCTTCGATATCGTGGCCTCACATTTCAATCTTAAGGAAAAGGAATACTTCGGGTTAGCCTTTCTCGACGAAACGTAAGTAATGTCAATTAGCACCCGTTCCGCCCCTCCCTTCCGATGGCTTCAGACAAATGTTTTGACAAAACGTTAGGCTTTGATTAGTCATTGAGTATTGAATTTAATCAATGGATGGCTTTGTTTACCCATTTCTCTAAACAAACTTTAATTAATTGAAAAAACATTTGCTTTTGTTTTGTTTGCCTTTAATTTGTTTGCATTAATAACACTATAATTAAGGGTCTCTTAACTGATATGCAAATTAAAAGTATTAAAATACTTTCAAATAATATTTGATTTGCTTCGAGGCGAACAATAAAAGCAAGAGTTGATTGTATTGAATGACCTGTCATTCAGGGCTTTAAACCTTATATTTATTCAAATCGATTGCAGCCATAATTTAAATTATTTGTCTAATTAAGCATTTAATTAAAAATTCTTTGAATTCTTTAATGAGGGAACTGGTTATTAATGGGTTAGCCATTAAAGTATAGTTTTTAATCATTAATAAAATATGACTAAAATTATAGAATTTGATCATGCTCATATTTTCAATCAGTTTTAAAGAGTTTATGTGAAGTTTAAAATGTTCCACATCATCTCTTAAGTTATTTATTGCTAGTTCACTCTGTAATTGGACTGTCATCTAGCATAGTATTTAGTTTGTTATCAGAGCATCGGTGCTATTGTGATAAATATTGGCCATTAGTTAACTCTTCTCCAATCAATTCAAAATGATCTTGATAAACCCGTTTGAAACAGTGTTAGAGCCGACCCCTTACAGTTGAAATCCTGTTTGACCAAGTTGCTATTTATGTAACAATTTGACTTGCGCAGACTTACAGCTAGTACCATCTAATCTAGTAAATTGATTTTAGCCGTTAAACTGATTAAATTAAACATAAATAATAATAATAGTAATAATTAAATGACAGTTCCCTCAGAATGATTGCTAATAATCTGATCCAATACTTGAAATCCTAATACATAACATGTTTTGGTGCAATGACTTCGTGTGGGAGTAGTATTGGAATGTCTTTGCGATTGTATCGTAAGTCTGCGCATGGATTCTGTTATCCCTCTCCTTATATGTAATAATAAGATCTGTCTTTCCCCGTATGAATGGCTGAGAATTATTTGGTTCCCAATTTCAGTGGCGATCACTTATAGCCGTTGTTTTGCATTTAATTTCTCTTTTGTTTTAATTGTGATTTTTATTTTGTTTTTCTCTCTTTTGATTGCGTTTTGTTTTGGTTTTGCCTTTAATTGTGTGACCACTACTACTATTGGGAACAGTTGCCAATATTCGTGGTTAAACCTTGATAAAAGAGTGTTAGAACACGAATACGCCAAAAAGCGTTCGCACGAGAAACTTATCTTGCACTTTTTGGTCAAATACTTTGTCGAAAGTATCCGCCAATTGAACGATAGGGCCAGTGTTGAGCTCTTCTATCTTCAGGCCAAAGCGCTGGTTGCCAATGAGGTGATACAAGTGGACGCCGATACCGTCTTCCTGTTGTCAGCACTGGTACTACAGTCCACTTATTCTGATTTTATCAGTGATTCCAAGACAAGAGCTTATCTCAAAAAATTGCAATTAATTCCGACGTATATTCTCAAAGAACTGCCATCACTTCAAGTCTGGTGAGTACTCCGACTGTCACTCAGTCTTAATATCAGTTCAATCGTTAAATTCATTTTTATATAACTTTTAATTACTTGAGTATACGCTTAACCTTTTTTTTAAATGCTGACCTGTTCCTGATCACTATCAGATCATTTAAACCATTTATGTTAATTACCATGATCAAATCATTTCCAGTTTATTAGAACAGCAAAATTTGATAGTTTATCAGGTTAGGTATCTTGCTTAAACATTTCTAATTAAATTTTATTCTTGTTGAAAAAATATTGCATCATTTTTATGATACATAGGCTATAAAAGGTTGCCCCTGGTCATCACCATATTTTAAAATAGCTAGAAATCTGATTGTGGGCACAAACATGAAAGGGGGCTTAACTTTGCGAGGGTTCGGCATTTGGAGGGCTTATATGTATTGGATTTTATTGTAACTAAAAATAAAATGCATATAATTTATTGAATCGATGTCTGATTCTAAGCTATAATTCAACTTTTAATTCAAAATTGTGTTTAAAAATTGTTTTTATTTTCGTAACAAAACTTGTCTTATATTAGAAGAGATTCTTCTTTTCATTCTTTTGATTAAAATTTTATTTTTATTACACTATTATTATTAGAGAATCTTTTTTTAAAAGCTTTTGTTTTGTTTGAAATATGTGTAAAATTATATCCGCATTGTATGCAACCAAATGTCATTAATGTTACCTTATTCTCAATAATCACCAGGGAGTAGGTGCAGCCAAGACGTACTTAAGTTGAGTCGTGAATGAGGGGAGGATTAGATCATTCTTTCGACAGTCATGTAAAGTGACTCATTGTTGTTGAGATCCCGGAGTGAAATACACCTGTGCTTTGTTTGAGGGACAGACACACATAATAAGAAATCATGAATTTTTAAAATACTTTTGATATAAAAGTTGAGAAAATACTAAAAGATTTGTTAAACACTCCCTGTATTTGTTGATGTTGTTGATGTCCTCCTTGGTCATCATAGATGTTGTTTCTCACACTATTTCTATTTTTGTTATTATGAATTGGATTTCGATCTAAAATCAAATTATGCTTTTTTCGATTTAAAGTGAGGATAAGGTAATTGAAGAATACAAACAGCTCAGGGGTCAAACTCGTGGCGATGCCGTTATTAAATATATGTCAATAGTCGAGAAGCAGCCGACTTATGGCGTTCACTTCTATGAGATCAAAGTAAGCCATTCCTCTAATACTTATCGAATATAATTGAATTTTTTTCCTTAAATGTATTTTCGCTGAAACTCATATTCAGACGAGTTTTTGTGGCTTTTCCTCCTCTTTTACGCCCATTACTGATCATAATTAGATAATATCCGATTGAAATTAAAATTCTTTTTCTACTATTCTCTGCCCTCCTATTCTCTGTATACCTGTGCTCACAATTATTATTTTGTGCGATGGTTTAGGATAAAACTGGTATTCCGTATTGGTTGGGACTGAGCTATAAAGGCATCAATCAATTTGATTATAACGATAGACGTATTCCGCGTCGAAGTTTTCTTTGGAAACAACTCGAGAACCTGTACTTCAGGGAAAAGAAGTTCTCCATTGAAGTGAGAGATCCAAAACGGTTAGTCATATGAAGAGATTTCTTGTTTTGTTTTCCATTCATTTCGAGAGTTATTATCAAAATATTGTGTTTGACTTTGATATTGAAATCAGACGATTATTAATGACTCACAAACTTTATGTCTGTTTGTTATCAAATCAAATGTTCGCTAAAATGCTTTTTGCGCTCATTTTTTGCGATTAGATTTCATTGAAGTTATAAAAAGTCTTAGTTTTCGTCATTTACTACACTCTTGTTTTGGGTTTTAAGCGATTTTTCGCTCAAATCTGTATCTCATTAGTTACTAGTATTTTGTTTTATTATTAATGCCCTACTCTTTCGACATACTTGTGCTGTGCGTAATTAAGTCGGGAGTGTTTTCCCTCAATTTGTGTGCTTTCGCTCAACTGATGTCTAAGTTTTCGTTTAGATTTCATACTTGGAATTTGTGTGAAAATCCTATTTATTTGTATTGAAATGAAAAATATTTTGGTATTTAGTCTTCACTGACTCGTGAATGTGTTTTGCGACTGCACTGCACAATAAAAACTCACCAAAAGTTTTTGCGAAATACCAGTGCTTTCTAAAACTGTCTTATAGTCACCAAATTCATGATAATTGTTTTTATCTAAACAACCTTGCTTAAAAAGTCACTCTCGAGGCCTTTTAATTTTTTTTCTCCATTGAACTCATGTTTAGTTTTAAGCAATTTTTGTGTTCAATGATCTGAAAATCTAAACCAAGTGTTTGTGTCTATGTTTTGCACCAAATCTTCATCTCATTTGTTATGCTATTTATTTGTTTGTTTTAATACAAATATGTTTTGCACATAACTATTGGCCATCCCTTCACCTCTTCGTCTGACTCTTTGCCTTTAGTGTTGTCCATACGTTAAGTTCAATCAATTTGTATGAGAACGCGATCGAAGAGTCGGTCGACACTATTGACGATCTTTCGACGGCAATCACTGATCCGACGACACAGTAAGTGCACATCCAATCAGAAATACATTAGCTCTGGACTCTATCGCATGTGTTTACCCCTGTATTGCATGTCTTTCTTATATTATTTGCACTAAAACTCATTGGAGTGTATATTATTAAAAAGTAAATCAAAAGTACACTCAACCATAACTCAGCCATAACTCTGTCTATAAAACAATAACTATTGAGGAAAAGTCAGTTTTGAACTTCACTTTCAATTAACAAATATTTTCCTCTGTTTTGGTCACACTTTGAGAGCATATCGTTGTAATCAAAGTTATATTTACTGAGTATTTATTTCAATCGATGACCAGAGTGTCGGTCAGCAGACGTACGTTCGGACCCTGTAATGTGACTGTCTATGTATGGTTTGCCGCCAGTGCCGCCCTAACAAAATGTATTTGGTCGATGGCAATAGCACAGCACCAGTTCTACATCGATAGACGAAATTCAAACAAAGTATTTATTTGTTTTACTCGTTCTTTTGGTTTATTTATAGTCACATCTAATCTATGATTTGTTTTCACTTCAATTCATTTGTCTTATTCTCGTTCACCAGAACTCTCTGAGCCCTCCCCGCACTCTTGAAGAGTTAAAAGCCGAGCTCGACTTAAACACAGTCTCTGTTCCCTCGTCATCGACTTCACGGTCTGGCAGTTTGTCACTTCAAAGGAGTCTCAGTTCTCATAGTTTGCCAACTCTTCGCATAGAAGACGAAGAATTAAATCAATTGCAAAACAATAAAGTGGAACAACAAAAAGAAATGTTTGAAACACTGAAAGTCAGAAAAGAAGCGCTCGAAGAGGCGATGAACAAAAAATTGGCTGAACTCAAGTCGTTATGTCTTAAAGAAGGGGTAAAAAGTCTTTCCATTATTTCTTTATAGATCTATTCACTGATGTGTTTCCCCTTAACTTTTATTCTCATTTGAATTATTTATTAAATCTTTGGTACAATTTGTTTGTCACAGGAATTGACGGGAGAACTGCCCCCCGAAACGCCTCTCGACTCGAATGAACGATTGCCTCAAATCAGGCGAAGAGTGGGCACAGCCTTTACTTTAAATGATAAATTGCTGCTCAAACCTAAAACAAAAGAGGAAGAAATTCTGTCCAAATTGGAACTTGAATATGAAATTCAGACTAAAATAGTGTCGGCCGCCAGCAAATTGGCCAAAGACACCACCTCTAAGAAGAATGTTCGTAAACAACGAAAACAGGCCTATCAGCAGGCGTTGGCCAAAATGAAGGACTTGGAGGCAAAGCTTCTTGTAGTTAAGCGTCAAATTGCAACTTCGCGGCGACAGCAGTCAACTGAAGACCTGAGTGAAGACAATATCAGTCATTCAACTGACGAATCACAAGACAAATGTGAAAACACTTTAAACAAATTTTTCGTTACCGAAAGAACTAATAAACAAATGGTTATGAAACGAAGTGCCAGTCTTTACTCCTCGTCAGTGCCGTCCACACCAAATAAATTCGGTGCAGACAATCATTCTTCAAGAGTGAGGCCTTTATCGCCATCGATAATGTCTTTAGCCAATAGAGGAAAAGTGATTCAAAGACCGCGTTCGGCCGCCGCCAAATCGGAACCCACTTTCGATTACGACACCGACGAAGAATCCAACGAAATGCTCAAGAATTTGGACGATAATAGCAGTTCTGCCGGTAGTAGTAGTAACGGAACCAATAGTGTTATATTCATCGGTGAAGATAAACACAAATTATTAATGAAATCGCCATATGTTAACAAATTTGATCCTCCGATCAACGATGGGTCCAATCTATATAGTGTTCCCAATAGACGCACTTCCATTGCTCTCAAAAGTCAGGACGACTCTCATGTGAGACACGCGACCAATATATCAATTAAAGAGAAGTGTGCCGTCAATAAAAACCACAGAGAATTGCAAACTGAAGAGAATTTTCAGCTCTTAAGGAGTAATAGTTTGGATAATAGTATCCGAAGAGTAGCCACAACTCAGAGACCAAACGATTCTCTTTTGAGATCAAACAGTCCATCAAATGAATCACATCATAAGCATTATCTGAATCACTACCCCTCCTATAGAGCGGTCAGAACTGAAACACCAGAGACTGTTTCGATGAGTCCGACATCTGTTCAGTCGTGTCATTTGGCTCAGAGACCATTACCCAACCTTCCAGTTAATGAACCAAAGGAACGATATATTCCAACCCCGACTTCTGATCATTCAGACAGTCAAATGAGTTGTAGGTCTGAAAGATTTGGATCCGATGTAACCGATTGTTCTTCGAATCAAATTAAAAATTATAAACATTTGAACTCAAGATTCAATTTTGAAGAACCGGTTAACGAGAACTTCCCTCCAATGAGTCCCCGTTCAGTAACGCCATCAAGATTTTCATCGAACACTCCGTCCTTTGATTGTCATTCATTAAACCGCAACACATCTCCATATCCGCCGCCAACACCTAAAACGCCAAAGACTTGGACTGAAACATCGCTTGACTTTGTGTTACCGCAAAAGACAAACAAAATGAGTCAGAATTCTGTGAATTCGAGCTCTTCTTCCGATTCAATCAATAATCGAATGTCAAGTATTTCTAATTTGGATTCGACTAAAGAGCTGTACGTCAACGTCACTCCTTTGACTGGCATTCCTCAAATGCAAAGCACATCATTATCTATGTCCCCATCAACGGCATCATTGTGTCAATCCCAGACCACAGCCACACCTCCGATGTGTTCCCCACAACTACTTTCTCCGCACTCAACCTCAGGACTTAATCGCAATTCAATTGCATCGACCAATAGGTCTATTGGCGGCGATTCCGTATCTTCTAAGCCATCAGCGATACCTCTTTCGCCGACTATACCGTCGGGTAATGGTATGGAAGTAACAGTTGTTAGTGTTGGCCATTTCCAGCCCTATTGGGAGGAGGAAAAGCCCTTTGAAATCGAAGACTTTTATAAATACAGTCAAAAACATCGCAATTCAAAGCAGCAAATTTCGAGTCCAGCGCCCACTTCAACAATGAATAGCGGGCAACAGTCGAAAGTCCGTTCCCCTCAATTGGATAGGAGTGCAAACAGTGTTCATATGTCACCAAATTCTAGTTTTCTCAACGAATCCTTTATGTCAAAGGCTATGGTATCCGACGCCTTCACAAATGAATTGATTAATTGGTACGACGATAAAAAAGGAGGCGCCGCCAATGACTCGGACAACAAAAACGCAACACTTGTATAATACGTTTTGTTTCCTGTTTTTTATTCCTCATATCTATAGTGCCATAAATTATGACAAATCTTTTTATCCGAATTGTCTTAAATGCGATTCAAATGGTATTATAGTTACTGTAAATACACTTTTATATGCGCTTAAGAGTCAGTCCAATGGAATTCTTGTCGTTATCTCTGGTTATCGGAAATTAAAGATATTTTTAAAGCTCTCAATAGACTGATGTGTTTTGTAGTCAAACAACCGGTACTTAAAAGTTATTTATTTTTTATTTGTTTTTATTATCTTTAGATCTGAACTAATTTCCTGAATATTTACATCTTTTTTAATGAGTTTATTCGGTCAGAGATAACGAGAAGAATGGGTTATTAATTGATTAAAATCTTAAGCAATCATTTGTTTAGTCATTAGTTCTTTTATAGAATGAAATCAAAAGAAATGAATTTTTTATTCAATTTTTAATTGAGTTTTGTGTCTATTTATAGATTTTATATAAGTTTAGAATAGTTTTCATTTGAATAATACTTGAATTTAATTTATTTGAAAATTTAATATAAATTTTCGATTATAATTGTTTTCATTCATTTAATTCAATTCTTGGTATTCGCCGCCAATTTATCGTTCATTTTAATTGTCTTCAGAGGTATCGAATAGTTATTCCACTCAATGAAGTCAGACATTACAATATTAGGTCCTTTATTGCCGGCCCACTGGTCGCTAATCCAATCGGTGATACAAATGTTGCAAATTTCGGCCAAATCTGATCTCAAAGAAGAATAGAAATGAAGTCCGACGTATCTGTTGGTTGGCGTCAGTATGGCCTGCGTTACGTACATACTGTTCGGGGGTCGGACTGACATATTCTCCTTTAGAAATGCAATTAACTTTTCTCTGCTCATAGTATTAGCCCATGGATTCGGAAGACATCGGGCCGGCCATAAAATCGGTGATTCCATTCGTGCGCTTTCATTGCGATAATAGATAAATACTTGGAGTCTCTTTTGCCATAAGTATCGGAGCGTAAACTTATCCATCATTAGCTGTGAACTGTACGGTACTAAACGACTGCCGAACAGTTTTACTATTTGTTGGATCAGTTTCTTGTGATCTTCATCTGATAGGCCATAAAAATGCTGGAAATCGAGAAAAACCACTTCTAATGGGTTTTCCAAAAGAAATTTATTGATTTGTTGGAGAATATCATCGATTTTAGGGCCGTATAATCCGTGGCAAAAGTAGAGACAATCGTCTTCTGGTTTGGCAGCGGTTCGGATATCGATGTAACGAATTCCAGCCTTTAATTGGTTTGTTATGTCTAATGACTGGGTTTTAGTCCACCGATGGATTGCCGGCAGAGCAACGCAACTGAAAATGTGGACACAATGGGAATTCTTGAGATCTGGTCGGTCGGGACTTATGCCTAGATTTATGTCCAGACCATAACTTCCTGAATCATGTGATCCTAAATAAATAAAATGATCTTGATAAATATGGATTCATTTATTTAATTATTGTTTAATACCTGGAATGGCTAACTTCCAGAGTGGTATGTCTTGTAATTTGGTGGATATGTTTGTCATCCAATTGTTTAACTCTTTTGGTATTTCTTCTCGAAGTAATTGAATCTTCTGTTCATTTGTTTCGTTAGCTTTTGAGGAATTATTTGACATTTTTTTGGATTAAAGTAAATAAAGTCTAAAATATATCACAAATAAGAAAAATATATAACATTTGGTCTAAAAATTTAAAATAAAATTTTTGGTATAAAATAGTATAAAAAGGCTTTTAATTAGTTTTTAATTAAAATTTTTAATTAAAAGTTGGACTTCAAAAGACTAGACATTCAGTTGAATGAAATCACTTTTCAAACACTAAAAAAATAGCAAAACATATGTTTTAGAGCACAGAATAATTATTAAATCAATTAAGTTATTAAACGATTAATTTTGAATAAGTGAATAAACTTTTATTTTTAGGTTTAATGAACCGATAGATTAAAAGAAAAATCATTTAATGATTAAATATTTTTTGATTTAAAGTGGTTTTAATAATCAATTTTGTTTTAATTGACGCCCATCTGTGTAGAGGTGTTTACGGATTTCTAAATTAAAAATTGATTATTTAATTTATTTCTTGCAAATACAATTTAATTTAATGTTATTTTGTAACTAGAATAGTTTAATTTTGTTTTGTTTAGCTAGGTTATTTTATATTGATAGATTTTCAGTTGTGTTTGAATTTGTTCAAAATATTATTATTTTATTGATGACGTCATCGGTTTGAATGACATTTGTTTACAAAAAATTTGTTTACATTTTAATTGATTTTAAAATATTTTCTTGAATTTTGAGTCGACTTATGAATCGATTTATTATTTGAAATACTTTTGAATTAATAATTAATTTATCAGATTTTGATTTAATATAAACTTTTAATGTAATGACAGATAAATGAAAACATTGTCTTTGATTTTAAGTGAATTTAAAACATATTTGATTCAACAAAAACATATCGCGAAAGTCAAAAGTTATGTTAAATCGTTTCAAAAGCGCATTAAATAATGTGATCAACAATTTAGAGTCCAGTCCTAACCATAGTCTCACTAATGGTGCCGGAGATGCAACCCATCACAGCTCTGGTCATTCTGGTAGAGGCTCCGATCAGGGTTTGGGTCAATTGAAGTTTCGATATTCGAGACCAGATTTTTTGTTACTCCAATCCGATGAAGAAATTCAAGTCTCTGCCGACCATATTATGCGGGTTCGGCTCATAATCACTCGATTCAAATGATTTTTCATTCGTTTTATTTATTTTGCAGCCGATTATCGTTCCGAGAGATATAACAAAACTTCCGTTCAATTCTGGTTACGCCGAGTATGACATTCATTAACCTTATTATCACTTCTTTTCAATTTAATTGATTTTGTTATTTGTCTTAACTTTTAGGACAATCAATGCGGGAAAGAGTGTTAGAAACGAAGATCACGCCTCAGTCTATAGGGGAACACTTCGGGCCATCATTTCTGATGAGAACATATCGAGCAAAGTCTCAGATATGATGCCTACAGTTCCGGGACATCCGCACCAAATCCCAGTCGGAAATAAAAAGCCATTTGTCGCCAAATCTTTGCTCAAAACTACAGAATCCAATCAAATGAGTGACAAATCTGTTGACAAAATCGATGAGAAGTCAGATATAAAACAAGAGAAAGGAATTGAAGAAAAATTAAAGACTGAATCAGAAAACAAGTCATTGAATTTGAGTGAAAGTCCAGCCCTACCATTAGTTGGGCCGACAACAGCACTAAATATTGACGATTTAACCTCTCCGTCGACACCCATTCCGATAGAAATACGTCTCTCGGAAGCGGCCGCAGAAATAGTGGAGTCGGTATACGTCACACCCGAATCATCGCCAGAGAAGATTAAAAGAACAATCAAAGAGGAATCACTTCCGTGGCTTTATTTTGCGGTTTTTGATGGACACGCGGGTCAGTCACTCTTTAAAATATTGAATTAATTTTAATTTATTAATTAATGTTTCTTTGTTCAAAGGATCGGGTGTTGCGGTCGCGGTCTCTAACAGTTTGCATAAAATAATTGAATCAAAGCTCCAAACAATCGCTGATCTCTTAATCAAATTTGGTCTCAAAGACGACTTAAAAAGTGATTCCGAACCAAATTACGTGAATGAAAGTGATTCAGATTCTAAACGATTGAATGGAAGTGTTGTCATTAATCAGGACAACCATTTGGACAGAGATAACATTGCATTACTTTTTCATCCATCAACTGATAAAATGATTACAGTCGACAATCTTATTACCGGTGCTCTGGAGTCAGCCTTTTGGGAAATGGATGCTCTTATAGAGAAAGATAAACACGTTTATCGTATGTCTGGCGGCTGTACTGCTTGTGTCGCTGTCTTTATTTTGGGAAAGCTATATGTGGCAAATGCTGGCGACAGTCGGTATGTCTTCTCATCTGATCGAAGAGTCGTTTTAATTTAAATTATTGTTTTTTAAAAACAGTGCAATCATTTGTAAGGATAATGAAGTGATTCCTATGTCTTTCGATTTCACTCCGGAGTCAGAGAGAGAAAGAATCAAATATTTGGTAATAAATGGGTTTTGAGTTTCAGTCAATCAGGACTTTGATTATAATCTATTCATAAAAATTAAGGGTCTTTTGAAACCTGAGCTGTTGGGCAATGACTTCACTCATTTGGAGTTTGTTAGAAGACCTGCGCGAAGGGATTTGGGCAAAAAATTGCTTTATAGGGACGCCTTCATGACGGGATGGTATGCTTTTATTTAGAATTTCTTTTAATTCTTACGAATTGATTGTATTTTTCAGGTCTTATAAAACGATTTCAATCGAAGACTTGAAATTTCCTCTAATTTATGGCGAAGGAAAACGAGTCAGTCCTCAGTTCTCACATCTGCTTCGCCTTTAATTTTAGTTATTTTTATTCTATTTTAATTAGAGTCGTGTTTTGGCCACAATAGGAGTGACCCGCGGTTTTGGTGACCATGAATTGAAAGCCCAGAATAGCGACGTCACAATCAAACCATTCCTCAGCGCACAGCCAGAGGTTTGCAATATATATATATATATATATATACTCTTTAATTTTTATACATTTTTTACGATTTTATTCTTAAGGTTCGCATTTATGACATCGAAAATGACGATAAGATAACTGATGGCGACGTTCTTGTGATCGGAACGGATGGCTTGTGGGACATCACAACTAATGAAATGGCAGCCGATGTCATAAATAAATCTTTAGACGTATTTCCAGCAAATGATACTCAAAGATATAAATACCGATATATTTCTGCCGCACAAGACTTAGTAATGCATTCCAGAGGAAAGTCTCGGGAAAGAGGAAGGGGTTGGAAGACAGCCGACAATAAAACGGCAACTATTGATGACATCAGTGTTTTTGTGGTTCCATTGAAACCATACAAAGAAGAGTATATTAATTGGAAGTCAGCCCGAAGTCTGGTGAACACCACTGACCACGAATGTAATGACCGATGATATCAGACATAATTTAAAATAATTTTTCGTTTAATTCCTTTAAATAAACAAATTTTTGACTCAATTTTCCGAAAAAAGTGCAAAAATATTAGAATTATTTTTATTATGAATTTTATGACAGAATTCCAGTGTTTTATGTCTTTTAAAACAATTTGTTTAAAACGAATTTGCGATCATTTATTCCGAACCGAAACAGAAATGTCTTCTCTTTTTTCAAATTCAATAAAAATATTCAAAAACTTTGGAATAATTTATAATTTTTTTCTTTCAAATCACTTGATTTTCAGAATACTTTAATTAATAACTCTTTTGATAAATATTTTTATTGATTAGAATTTTAATTCAAATTTAATTTAAAATATTATAACATTTTTGTTAATTAAATCGTAATCTTATTTGTTTTAAATTCATTTAAATAAAAGATGAGTACATTTTTTTGACGATTTCTTAACTTAAGGATTTGTAAACTTGAATTTATAAACTTTTTTAAATCTTTGTTTAAAATCAGAATTTGTGTCCTTTTTGTCAATTTCTATGAAATAAATTAATGTTTATTTGAGAACAGTTTTAAAAGTTGTGAATTCAATGTTTAATTACCTAAAAATATCTTAAATTTTAAAAAATAAAATACTGAATTGGGAACATTCATTTGTAGAACCCTAGTATCGAGTTAAGACTTATATCATTGTAAAACTTATAAGAAACTGAATCAGCTTGTTAAATTTATAGCGGCGTATGGCCACATTCAAGGCCCGAAATAGCCAAATGAAAATCTTTAAAGAAAGCTTATTTATTGAATAAGTTCACACTTTAGAAAGATTAAGATTATAAAGAAAACTTTACTCTTTTAAACAAGTTATATTTACCTTGTAGCTTTAGCCAAAAAATTGTTTTTGAAGTTAGTTAAGAGGTCCACAACATCTTTTTTAAACTCTGATCCAGCTAATTTTGTTTCAATTGTATTTAAAATTAATGAAAATTCTTCTAATTTTGAATGATTAGTCATTTCTTGATTAAACGAAAGCTGAAAACAAAAAAAATATCATAATTTCTATATTCGTTTCAAATCAGGAATGCACAAGGTTCTCAATCTTAGGAAAGTAGATAAATTTCAATATTTAGGGGAAAAGTTTAGTATTAAAAGAATTGTGGCTGGAATCAATCTGTGAGGTGATTTTAATCCCTGGATTTTAGCATTCTGCTTATCTGTGCATGCTTGTTTTAAATAAATAAAATTTTCAGTTTTGTTCCAAACAAGTAAAAAGAATTTTAATTATTTTTCAAAATAATTTGTTGTAAGAATATTTTTGAATAAATAGTAAGTTTAAAAAATAAAACTCGAAGTTTAATTTTTAAATACTTGAAGGTCTCATTCAAATTTATGTAATTAATGTAAAAATTGCCAAGTTTATTACAAAATTAAAATATCTTATATTGTTTTTAATGATTTGAATCTGAAAAGGAGTATAAAAATAACGATAAAAGCTTTAACTAAAATGACTTCAATTAATTTGAAACTTCCTATTGATTTTAAAATTAGTGAATCCCTTAACGTAAGAGAAAAACTAATAAAACTAATAAAATATTATTCACTTCTTTCATATAATTTATTGTTTATAAGTCAATATGTTTTTATTACTTTTAAACTTGGTTCTTTGCAATCGAAGGAATTGCCCTTGTATTATTTTGGTATTTTACACTACTTGGGAGGCAAATCACAAATTTATTATTTAATGGCCACATTCATTACATTTCATTCTGTCCAATATTTAAACATTTTCAACACTGAAAATAAATACAGACAAAAATGGATGAAATTGATAGAAGTGCTAAACACTAACAAAAAATCCCTTCAAGAGTTGGGACTGATAAAACTTTAAATGGGAAATATTTGAAACATGTCACTTTAACTTTCAAAATAGTCTTTAATATTGTCTTTCAATACATATTTTTAGTTATTTTTACTTTCTCTTTTTTAACTATGAAAAAATTATGGCTTGTCAATTTTATATTGGTATAAGGGACTATTATGACGTATATTTTTATGGTGTAGTATTAAATGTGGTTTTTTCGGTTCCCTTTACTTTTTCATTGTTTGCTATTTTTGTAAAATAAGATTAAATGCATTCAATTCTAAGTTAATTCAAATGAGAAAAACA
>JAQFZI010000183.1:0-21362 GCA_034695605.1 Eupelops occultus | reverse complement strand
AAATTCCAAAAAGAACCTATCCTTCACTACAATATACTTTTTACTTGCCCTCTTGGCCAGGCCTAATTTAAATATTAGCTTTGAATGAATTGACGAAACTTTATGTTTTGAAAACATCTGTAATTAGAATATTTATATTTCAATGAAATACTTGAGTTGTGAGACATTTATCACTATTTATAACATTTGGAGTAAACTTGAAATAAATTCATCTCAATTAGAGCTCAAAGCCTTCAATTCAAAGGTTTTGTTAAAATTTACTTCACATTTAATTATGAATTTGATAAATAAGTTGTCAAAACTGATCCCTTTCTTCAGCCCTCTTATGTCAAAATCAATCAATAATAGGTTTGATATGTGTGTGTCTGTGTCTGTGCCCACACAAACATACAAATTGATGTATCAATATGAGCATCCTAATTTTACTCATAGATTATATACTCACTTATCCAAGAGATATATTATCAAAGACTCATAGATTTATTTTTGTTAATATTACCTATTATTTTGAATATCCTGGTTATTTGAAATGATATGTTCTCAACCTTTAAATGTCAACAAAAAAAGGAAAACCTCTGTTAAAGTGATAAAAGACCTGTTGAACCAAAAAATGCATAAAATTATTGAGAACTGACAAACATTACCTAAAAATTTACCTTTCACATCATGTCTGAGCCCTCATTCTGTGCCTAAATCTTATTTATAATGAGAATAACAACAAAAAAATTGTATATAAAGTGTATGTCATTTAAAACTCAAAAATAAATGATTGAAAGCACTTTTCATTGAAAGCAAATCTAAAACTTGAATTTAAAATTAGAAAAATGTTTTTTGGCTTTAATTCAATTTAGAATTTATATAAAATCAAAATTAATTAAATAATTACTTTATTCAAAAACAAAACTCTATTTTTGATGTAAAATAAAATTTAATTGTTTTTTGTTTTTTAGATTTTAATGAATTGAATGCAAAACAACTTCAAACAAATTACACATAAATTTTTGAATAAAAGTTTCAAATCATTCATCCGTTTGTCAAAAGCCTCACAATTTTCAATGGATTTGACGAATCATTCAAAGCGTTTCTGTCCGGAAACAGACCACTCAGGAAACGGGTCATTGCGAGTGGGCACACATGATGGGGTCTTCCACTGCGACGAAATACTGGCCTGTTTTCTACTGAAACAACTGCCCAAATACTCAGACGCAGAGATAATTAGGACCAGAGATGAGAAGATTCTAAACACATGCGATGTTGTCGTAGATGTCGGAGGCGTATACGACCCGTCACGTGATCGCTATGATCACCACCAAAGAGACTTCAATCACACTCTCAGTTCTATTTTGCCAAACAAAGAGTTCAATATTAAGTTGAGTTCTGCCGGTTTGGTCTACACTCACTTCGGGCACTCAATTATCGCAAGTCTTCTAAATTGGAATAAAAGTGATCTCAAAACTGATCTCATTTTCGACAAAGTCTATGAGACATTGGTTCAGGAGATCGATGCCATCGATAACGGTTTGTTCAACACTTCTCATCTCAAGTGATATGCTTTGGAATAATGTTATGTTATCTTAATTTTACTGAAGGCGTCAGTATTTGTGAGGGAGAGCCTAACTATAGGATTCACACTAATCTGAGTTCAAGAGTCTCTCATTTGGTCCCGCATTGGAATGAGATATCGTCTGATGACATACTTTACGAGAGATTTAAGAAAGGAATCGAATTAGTCGGACAGGAGTTCAGAGATCGGGTCAATTATTATGGAAAGGTGTGGTGGCCGGCCAGAGAAATGCTTCAGAAAGCTATTGATAAACGCTTTGAAGTTCATAAAAGCGGGGAAATACTTGAATTTGGAGAGGGCACATTTCCCTGGAAGGAACATCTCTTTCTTCTAGAGAAGAGTAATCCCATTCAACCGGAGGTCAAATTTGTGGTATTTAAAGACGCCAAGGGCAAGTGGAGAGTACAGGCCGTCCCCAAAACCTCGCACTCTTTCGAACTTAGAGTGCCGTTGAAGGAGGAGTGGAGGGGTCTGAGAGATGAAGAGTTAAGTAAAGTCTCACAAATAAATGGATGTGTTTTCGTTCACTCGAGTGGTTTCATTGGTGGTAATGACAGCAGAGAAGGAGTCATCCAAATGGCGGTCAAGACATTGGAGACCTCCGAACAAAACTCAATACAAATGAGTGAACAAAACAATTGATTAAAATTAGAAATGAGTGAAATGAAGCCATACTTCTTCTCATTCATTGTCTTTAATGTATTTTTTAAATGTCATGAATTCAATGCTTTAATGATATTATATTATAATTGAAATTAAATATCAAAGCGATTGTCAACACATAAAAGGGAATTCATATCACTTTCTTTTGTATTCCAATCATTTGTCACTCATTTATATAATTTGTTTTATAACTGTCGGTCCAATACCTGTGCTTTTAATTAGTGATTTGCCTTAATTTAAAAGTGATTTTTATTTCAAAAAATTCATTTCAATTAAATTACAAAAAACAAAATTAAGCTAAAAATCAGAGGAAAAGCTTTTCTCAAATTACATATCAAGAGATTTGTTTTAAAGATAAATAATTTTTGTTCAAACATTTCATTCATTCAGAAGTGTTTTCATAATTAAGAAGACATCGAATTTCAATGTATTTTATATGAGAGAGAAATATATGTAAACTTCGGGAACAGAGAAAATGTTTTCATTTCTTTTCATTTATTATTAATATTTGAATTTCATTATAAAAATTGACCAAAAATTTTAAAACTTTTTAATTAATTCATTGAATTTAAACACATTTTGTTGTCGTCATTGAAAACAATGACTCAAAAAATAGCCTTAAAATAAGTTTTTCAAAAAAGACATCAGTTTTTCGCAGAGAAAGTAATCCAATCATTAAATCAAAAGTTGATTCGCTTTTCGACACAAAAGTATTGATTTGTTTTTGTTTTATTCGGTTAAAAGTATTGATCACTTCTTACTTTCAAATACATTAATAATTTGATTATAAATTTAGATTTAACTCATAGTAAATGAGATTTAAATAAAGGGTTTATTTGCCTCCCTTTCGGAACGCGTCTTCTATGGCCTCCTGTGACGCCTCCTCAAAATCGCAGGCCTGAACGTATTTGTAGACTCCCACTAATGCCTTCTTGAGGGCGTCATAAGAGGACGAGTATAACATCTTCTGCTTGATTTTGGATGACTCCGGACACCTATTAAACAAATTCAATACATAAGACACACATAACTTCACTCACTTTACATATTTGACCGACAAATGGCAAACACTGTTCACTCATCTGTTGGGCCAAACATGGAGTGGTTATACAGACCAAGTCATAAGAACGAGTCGGTCGACACTCATCGATGACTTTTCTTGTCCGCCTTCGACGGGAATGTTTGCCGGGAAATCAAACACACAGTAACGACACTCGTTCTTAAAGTTCTGGAGTTTCTCTAAGAATTCGCTATAAGTGGCCTCACGGGGTCCGGTAGACTCCACGTCAATCACCTAAACACAGGTCAACAATAGTCACAACATAATAATTAACAATCGGTGAGACCTACCCTCTCGTCTTTGATGTGATATATGATATATCGATGTTTTTTGTCTTTTTTCACTTCTTCGTAAACAGTCTTTGCTTCGGATGAAACGGTTACTCCTGAAGACTGTCGAAGACATAAAGTAATTAAAGTAAAGCTTTTGTTTAAAGTAAGACATCATATGATAAGTAAATTAAGAGATAATTGTTTTGGTTATGTATTCATTAATATTGTGAGCCCTCAAAGACATACTTAAGAGCAGAGCCTTTGAGCCATAAATAGATCTTCACTTTTGAAGTCTATGTCTTTTAAAGGTTATCAACGA
This sequence comes from Eupelops occultus, assembly GCA_034695605.1. Classification (NCBI taxonomy): domain Eukaryota; kingdom Metazoa; phylum Arthropoda; class Arachnida; order Sarcoptiformes; family Phenopelopidae; genus Eupelops; species Eupelops occultus. The sequence continues at coordinate 17,484 of JAQFZI010000183.1, read as the reverse complement.
TTCTTATGTTTCGTTTTGCATAAAACGAGTGCAAAACTGAGCACAACATAAGTCTAGTGTTATGTCAGGCATTGCCGACACTTAACGCAATCGGCACAGCATTTGACATCTCTTTACATATCAAGACATTGATTCAATTCAGTGACATTACAGACAAATAATTAATTAAATGAAATAATATTCAGAGAAATGACAGGAGTTGTGAGTAAAGCATAAAGTTATGAATGAGTCCAATAATGATAGGAACGGACGAAAAGGGCGTTAACTTTAACGACAAAACTTTTTTAAAGCAAGAAATTCATTGAATAAAAGCCGGAATATATGAATCACTTCTTGAGTAAATTCTTACCATTTTGTGTTTAAGTTAGTTGAATGAGAGCTGATCCAAACTGAAGAGTGTTTATCACTTGAATAAGAGTTGTTTAGAGCAGAGAATTAAACGTTAATTCAGTGGTAATAATGAGTCAAAAACGATATGCAAAGAGCTATGCGTTGACTGACTATTGCTTTCAGACTCTGTTTAGACAGAAGTGGCAGAAATGGCGGCACAAATGCACTCGATTGGAGTCGATGAGCACAACACCGACACACTCAGCACCGGCGCACTCTATCTGCTCACATACACTATGCCTTCCCCTTCCCCTTACGTAAGAGTTAAGAGCCAATGAGTTACTCGTATTGAGTGAATTCCTCGTCAATTAAACCATTTATACCTTATATAAGCATAAAAACTAATTATTTTCAAACTTAACTAAACTTTAGTTTTTTAGTCCTCTTTTAATGTGTTTTTAAGTCAACAGTTAGTGAAAAGTCAGTCATAAACTCAATTCAAAGAACAGACACCACTTGACTCAGAGACAGAATAAGACAGAAATATGGGAATTATGTGAAAAAGGGCTCAAACAACACAACCGATGCCAACACTCATGACATGAGTCATATCCCGATTAATTGATTTATTCAACGCATTGTCTGTTTGTTTGACATAACTCTCAATACAATGCATTCAAGTTTTGCGCCTAATTTGATCGCAAATAGATCTGTCTTATAATCAAATTAATAACATTTCCTTATTTGGAATTTTTCTCTCATATCGACCAACAATTAAGTCATTGCAAAACTTAATCATACAGTTGTATCAATAAAGGGAAAGGCATTTATAGTCTCTGACAGTCAGCTAACAGTAGCGACAGTTGAATGACTATTCGATAACATCGATATTATTATCGATTCACTAGACCTGAGCTCTAACCTCAACCCATAAACTCAACCGAAAATGTCTGTCATTCGATATAATAAACAATAATTCATTTAAAGTATTTAAATAAACAAATTATTGCAAAACAAACTTTAAGAGTAATTATACCAAAAATACACAAATAAACAGACATTAACTCCAGAATAGTCTCTTCTTTTTGGCACAAAATATAAGACATGTTTACCATCGGATGTCCTTCTCATCCCTTTTGTCACACATTTGTGAATAAATCTGTAAATAAGTTTCTCGTATTTTGTAATCTACTGTTGGATCCAATTTAGTGATTGCCTTAATTCCCGGCCATTAAACGCTTTAATATAATTTCTAGACTACAAACAAATCAAATTAAATATTATTTGTGCTGATTTGCAGTCTTTCCTCTCCTCCTACAATCCCAGGTCTCTAATGGGTGGGGACCCCACTGGGGACCCATTCCTCAGTTATATTTAGTCATTTTTAATCATTTAATTTAAATAAGGCTTCGATATAGAAAAATAGGCCACAAAATAGGTTTGAATTGATTTATTAGGTCTACAAAAATACATCAATTGATAAGAGAATTAGTTATAAAACATATTTTGTTGAAAGTTTAAAAACTCATTGATTTTGTGTAGAAAAAGCATGTCTTTAGTCTATGTATTGAAAGGCATTTACAGTCAGTTCAAAAACATTACCGCTTCTGACGAGACATTGATTTTCGCACTTTTTTCAACATTAAAACAAGAGATGAGTAGAGATGTGCGACACGTTATCAGCCAATCAGAAGACAGGAATAGACTCGAAGTGCCGGTGCTTTGGATACGCCTCTCATCATACAAATGGTCGACGCATTCGACTCATTATTTCGTTGACAAAAACTATTTGTATTTTAATTTTGTTTTAAGTTTTTATTGATTTTCGTTTAATTGATTGAATCATTCGATAAGTTTTTAATTTATATTTAGATTTGAATAAACATTAAATATATTTTGAAATAAATATTAAAATAATTGTTTTGTTTGTCATAAATGAGTTCATACGAAGAGAAATGAGTGATAATAGTGTCCATCAAAGCATTGAATCCATGGATCAGTTAATGACTTTATCTAACGATGATTTGAGATATCGATTGGAGAATGAGTTTAACTATAATTGCGGACCAATTACTGCATCGACGCGTTCCGTATATTTCAAGAAATTGGTTAAACTCATAGAAGGAAGACTTGAAAACAATTCAGATGTCGGTCCCGAACAGCACAACAACAACAATGGCAGCTCATTAGAAACGCCTCCACAAGAACTAGAAGACCATCAGAACACTGCCAGAGTGTCGGCCATTCGTCCGTCACCCAAAAGAAATCGAAGTTCTCCGCGAAGACCAGTCGATAATGAAGTGCTAACACTTCCAACAAAGACATCAACGCCGAAGAATAGACGCCAATCTTCAGCAGCCGTTTCCGCTAACAAAAAGACGGCATCGAATGCAAAGTCTAGGAAAACATTAGCGGTTGTGCCGATGGAACCGGTAATGATTGCACCGATAGAGCCACAGATTAGAACCAATCATTCTTCGACTTTGAATAACTATTCGTCCGAAAGCTCTGAAAATGAAGACAAAATCGATGAAAGTTTATCGAAAGTTAGGAAATCTCCCCGAAAGAAGCCATCGTTGCCGCCGACGCCACGACCTATTCAGGAACAGATGTCGGCCTCACAAAGAGTGCCTTTTGCGCGACCATATCCGCCATCATATAAACCAACGACTTCTTCACCGAAACCGTCGAACATCTCATCACTGACTCGACCGCCTCTGAGATCATTCAGTTCGGGACAGCCATCAAAACTGGCCAATTATAGCGACAGCGAAGACACAGAACAAGAGCAGAGCAATCACTATATCCGAGACCGACTGCTTCGTCACAGACCTGGTCTTAGGATTAGTTCATTAATGACAAAATCGGTCCCCAACGCCAACGGAACCGGATATGAAGACACGAACTACTCATCCGCTTCTAATTTTATATCGTTTGCAATACTAGTAATCGTTGTTCTCTTCTTTGTCTTCATTTTTTCGTTCTATTTCTACACTCGAATTAGTTCTTCGCCCAAAGAAACCATTGATTTAACGAATTTTGATTTCATTAATGGCGAAGAACTGATGGCTCCGATCTGTAAGAATGGTGACCAACCCTTTAGTAGTGATAAATGCCTTAAATTCAAGTCCGATATAATGCCTGCCCTCACTATTGCCAATGAAATGAAGACTTTTATCGATAAATCAATTCTGAATTATTACTGCGCCTCCAATCAAACCATAACATCATTTTCAGATTTCAAATCAGTTGATGTCTTAGATATCCGGAAAGCCATTCAAAGCGAAACACTGGTTGTCAGGAAGGGAAGGGAAGGCATCGATACTAATGAATCGGATGCTGTAATCTTTAAAAGGGATTTTATGAACGCTATTCTTTTGATTCAATTGAACCCCAAATGGCAATTAAATGTTATTACAGACAATATGGAAGAGCCCGAGGCTATTGCCATCAGCGATGTCTATCCCCTGAACCTACCTTTCGGTTGTCAATCGATACTTACTCTGAAAATCAATTCATACAAAATAATGTCCGCATTTTTGGTGATATTTGTGACATTTGCCACTATTTTATTCTACAAACGCTCTAAAAAAATGGCGACAGAGGAACAGGACTTAGTCTATGACTTAGTGGAGAAGAGTCTGGAACTGCTCCAATCACCAGATAATCCCCAATCAATGCCTGTCCTTCATATTCGCGATACACTTCTCTCGCCTTCAGAGAGAAAGACATCAAAGTATAAGAAGATTTGGAATAAAGTCGTCAAACATATTGAGTCGACTGAGTCCAGGGTTAAGGTCGACATCGAGAACATTGAAGGCGATGACTATAAGACATGGAAATGGGTTGCAGTCAACACCGCCAACAGCGATGATCCCAATATGACGGGAACCACAACTATTCGCACTGGAAGTATTGAATGGCAGGGACAGGCCTTCAACAATGATCACAATGTGTCACAATCGATACCCAACGCCAACAATGGTGGTCTGGTTGGAAAGCCTACATTCGCAGCGCCCACTGTTTTTCTTAAAATAAGAAATATGTTCGACGAAGAAACCAAACTTTCGAATCCTAACGAATGGAAAAATAAGATCCGAAGTGCAGTTCTCGAGAAGATAGCCATCGCCTCAAAGAACGGCTCACATGGAGTGACTCACTTAGAGGTAGAAGACTCTACCGAAGGACTCGTTTATCTGAAATGCATTTCAATCGATGCGGCGACCGATGCCTTCAATGGTTTGCACGGCTGGTGGTGTCAGAAGAAGTTGGTGTCCGTCAAGTTTCTCAAACCAGAGCGCTATCACCAGAGATTTCCTGTCTCTGTGCACAGCACAACTCCGCTCACTTCTCAGTAGATTTCGGGACAGTTTTTAATAAATTTTATTAATTATTATTGAAATTCAAATCGTATTCAAAGTTTTTGTTTTCATTAACTTTTTTCTCTCTCTTTTACCTCTTATTATATTATTTGTTAATTTTTAATATCATTTGTAATATTCATTCGTTTAATGATTTTTCTTGTAAACCATTAATTCATTCATTAATTCTCTTAATTTTTTCTTCTCTTTGAGTGAAAAATAGTTGAAATACTTTTATTTCTCTTAATTATAAAATCGATTAAAATATCCAAAAAACAATATTTTAATCGATCGATGAATACCTTAAAAATGAAGGCTTTTGTCGAACAGAATATAATATCAAATAGTTTTAAAAAGTGTTTACAAAAAACTTGTGATTTTCACTTAATTTTGAGAAATAATAGATTATTATTATATATAATAAAAACAATTTCTATTACAAAGTGTTCCGAATTTTATTTGTTTTATCTCTAAATTCATTTCATTTCTACAATCATTTGAAGGAATTTTTGAAGGAATATAAGAAAAAGAAGATTCAAAACAAACATTTTTTAGAGATTAACCAAAGCTTTAAAGCAGAGATGATCAAGGGGGGGGATCAACCCAAAATCCTCCCTTAGTTTTGAATAGTGAAGGACTCTTTTACTAAAAATGAACAAAAATTGACTAAAATTTGAAACAATCCCATCCCCTGACCCCCTTTCTGGGATGGTGGAGCTTGGTGATCTCTTATTCTAAAGATAACTAGTTTTATGGCTTTACACTAATTTGATCATTTTTAGATTGATTGAAAATTACCATGCTTATAAAGTGCAACCTCTTTGCTATTATACCTGCCAGTTGTCTAATAAATTGTTGATGGCACATTTATCCGGTTTCCCATAGACTTTATACTTAAATTACTTCCCTGTTGTCAACCTTGTTACTTGTGAATGTGCACCTTGGACATAACAATAGACATTAAACATAATATTAATAATGAAGTATTGAAATGTCTCACAAATGTCTCACAAATGTCTCAGAATTTGCTTCAAAATATTCAATATTCAAAGCGTTTCAATTTTCGTGTATATTCTCAGGAATTTATAATAATTTGGTGTATTTATAGTGAAGGGTTGCCCTCCTATTCCCTAATATTTGTTTTATGTGTTGAAGTCATGAAAGCATTTGAAGAGTTGTTTGAAATTCGGTCGACACTCGTCTCGAGTGATGAATCAAACAATTGGTTTAGAGTTCGAAACCTCTTCTGAAGCATATCTGTTGATAATTTGGATAAAAAAGTTGGTTATCGATCCCAATATCAATAGTTTCCAGAGTCAGAGAAGTTGTTGGACTTCATAATTAGTAAACTTTTTTTAAGTGAAAATATAGAGAATATAAAGTTTGTTCTCTAATTACTTATTTATTTTAATGCATTCGGCAATCATTACAGCGAATAAACCAATGAATAATTCAAAGCATTTCTTTTATTTTCATTCTTTTCACACAATATTTTTGCCGAACGATAAGCGAGTTATCGGTCGGAGCCGACAGTAGTTAAGTTACAGTTTTTGCAATACATTTGGAATTCCCTTTTTAGGAATTTCTCTCATTTATTAAAAATAATTAAGTTATTGATCATAAAAAAGCTTCAAATGATGTGAAAATATACTTCAATTATACTATAATTTAATTGGATTTCACTCTTTCCTACTGTTTCTTAGGAATCTGATCATTAAGTGTTTGGCTATTGGTGTTGTGCTGAGTGCTGTGCTGCACCTCTGTTGCAAACAATCAGGTACACTCTATGACTTATAGAATTACAATTGTTGTGCGAAAGATAACTCTTAATTATTTGATTATCTCATTATCTGAGTTATCAAAAATGAAATGAGAAATACTTTTAGTTTTAATATATTTGCTAATTATGTGGAAAGTCGTCTAAAAGAGTGACAACATTTTTATTATTCATTTAATTACAAGTTTGAAGAACTTGTCTCTCAAATCCAAAGCTATTTTCAAATTCTCAGACAACTATCCTATTCTGTGGTTAGAAGTGGCCGACTAAGAGATGACAGCACAAGAGGTCTGGGCTCGACTCCTGACTCGAGTAAACAGTGAAGTTTTGTAAGTGAATTGAAAAGCGTTTGCATTGATTCGAGTATTGAATGAAAATCGTTTGGATTTTCTCTCTGTTATGTTATCTCTGTTTATATTAATTGCATATAATTTGTGTCAAATATTTGTTAAAACGTTTTGATAATCAAAATCTAAATTAAGTTTTGAAATGTATTTAATGTTGAATTACAAACATATCTGTTGTGTTGTTGTGAATGAAAGCGATTCAGTTTCAACGGTTAAGACATAAGAGTCTTTTGAAAATGTCTTTGAATAGCATTAAAAGACTAAACGATGAATAAAGTCGTGACAAAAGCCTAACACAATCCTAATGTAAACAATGGCCTCAAAACCACTGTAAGTCTTATTCAATGATAATTAAGAGATTAATTAATTTATTAAAATGTGTTTAACACTGAATCTAAAAAAGGATTCATAAATCTATGTCTTAAATATTGATTTTTATACCATTTTTGGTTCTAACGAGTGACCGATTGACACAAAAACAGCCATTTTTGACACTTCCGATGCCAAATAAAAAGCCGATCCATAATCATATTATTTGAGATCAGTTTCTGTTATGATTTTGAAACCAGGAAAACTAAATGTTTACTTTTTTTGTTAATATGTTTTTTCTCATCAGATTTATTGATGAAAAAGTGATTTGATTTCATATCACGTTTTTATTCAAACATTTGATTTCATTTCACAAATATTTTTTGATTTAATGCATGAAATTGTAATTCAAATATTGTTTTTAATACAAAATATAATTTTAATGAAATTTTAGCCCATCTTCTGATGAATTGATTACAAAAATGGTATTTGTTTTAAAAAAATTGAAAACTGTTTTAAAGTCAATGAACTAAAAATAGACGAAACAAGACTTGTATTTAATAATTATTTAGTCGTTATTTTAAGTAATTTCTTTAGTTTTGAATCAAATGTATGTCAAAACAATTAAGAGATGTTTTCACATAAATTAATATTGAGATCAATTGGTTTTTAATTCGTATTTTTTCTTTCAACTCTTGGCTCTAAAATAATCGGTTTTATCTAAAATATGATTCATTTAATGATAAAAATCTTTCAATCAGTCAAACGGATCGCAAAAAAACTATTATAATAATTATTTCTGTAAATAATAGTAATCAAAAGGATTAGCCCTTAATTTGTTGCATTCAAATGAATTTAAAAAAGAAATTTAATTGAATTTTATGATTAGAAACAAGAAATTATTCTTTAAATTAGGAGCAAAACCTTTTAATCAATTTTTTCTCCTATAATAGTGACCGAAATTTAAGTGATTTTTCAAATACTTAACCAAAAGATTAAATGGGATTTTGAATAAAAATAAAAACTATTAGAAAAGTTCTAATTTAGTTACAGGTTTTGCTCGTTTCAAATATCATTGGTTTCTAATTATAGTGACATTTGATTGGGATTTTTCTCGTCTTAAAGTCTCAAATAATATACACTTTAATGAAATATTTAATGCTTTCTGTGAAAAGAGTGAATCAATTGTGTGAACAAATCTAATAAAACAGACCTTTAATAAGAAATAGATGCTTGGATTGGGTCTCAAAAAAGGTAATTTAAAATTAATGATAGACTCGTTTGCTTGAAAAGAGATTCCAATAGTAGTCAAGTATTTTCTTCAATAAATAGTTTGCAATGATTTCAAAGAAAAGTTTAATTTAAGACCAAATCTAAGTCTAGTTTACAATTGAATTCCGGTTTGAAATACGTTTACTTTAATTAATACAGGATTTGAATGAATGGGAAAATTGATTTGAAATCTATTTTCATTACTAATGATATGATCTCTTGAAGTAATTTACTCTGAAATAGAGTGCAATTAGAAAAACGTATAATTTATGCGATATTTGTAATGATATTTGTTTTAATGTCTCATTTAATTAATATTCATCGTATTTTTGTTGATATATTTTATGGCTTTCCAGTTATTCTTATTTATTATAATTTTATGTTATTTTAGTTAATGAGAGGCCGAATAGAAAAACGATTTAATTGTTTATTACATAATAATGTCTGCGATGTCTGAATCAGCAGAAGTAGACTTATGTCAAAACGCAAGTAATAGTGATTTTGTCGAAAATCAACTTATAATTGAGGCCAACGGCGATCCGAATGGCGTTCCTCTCATTAGATCAGATGATGACAATAGTATTGAGTCAAAGACAATAGAGTGCGGCGACAACTCTGAGTCGGAGCGAGACTCTGCCACAACAGTGAAGACTCGAGTCACTCAACTCAATGGTATGGATAGAGTGAATGGCATGCGTAGCACCGATACCGACGCGACTCAGGCACCAGATGTTTGCTCAGGCAGTCGAAACATAGACGATGGAGTTGACGGTATAAGTGAGGAGCTGTCAGACTCTAAGACCGCTGAGAGCACCAGTGCTTCAATCGCTAACTCTGATAATGAAGTGATTATCGTTGAAACTGTTGTTAAATCCGAATCAAATGAAGTGACACTCATTACCGACACTACTATTAAAACAACTATTAATTTAGCGGATAATAAATGTAATGAAAATTCGAGCGAAAGTTCCTCTGATTCCAAGTCTGAGAATAATATAAATAATAAAAACAATAATAATGTCAACAAAAATAATGATTCAAATAAATTGAATAATAAATCAAATGACACCAAATCTGAAGCAATGACGACAACCACCAGTCGTCCCAAACAATTAAAAGGATTGTTGAAGAAACCGAAGGACAAGTCTATAAAAACAAATGGAGAGAAAAGAAGAGTTACTTTTAGTGAAACGATGCAAGTCTTCTGTGATGATTGGCCTCAGAATCTGATGCCACAAATAATAGCACTTAAATCTCCCACTGATTTCAATTTGGTTGAAGTCCAGGGCTATATGTTTGAGCCTCCCGTTGAATATCAGGACTTTTTGCCGTTTGATCCGCCGCCAGATTATCGGGATTTTATCGCCAATTCTTTGTGTGCTTTTGATAGAGATCTCAGTATTAATTACATCGACGAAGAAGAAGAAGATGGAGACGAAAACGACTCAGTTTTCAAGTCTAACAATAAAAGTGATCAAAATTTCATAAATGAGTTCAGTTCTAAGTGGGAGTCAATGATCTTAAATAACAACGAAATGCTCGAAGAGGAACAGATAATCGGTGTTCTTAAAGAGGATGCGATACTTCAAGCAATCGGAAGTCATATTAGTTTACCCGAAGAAAACCTTTGTCCCGAAGACTTTCCCATTCATTTTCATAACAAAACCAGTGAAACAAATGTTAAGTTAGCGGAGAGTGAATTAAGTGACATTACGTCCGACGACGGCAATGATTCTAGTCCTACAGGATCTCTACAAGACATTCAGAGTGACTCCAGTATTACATCTCAAGACACTATTATTCTGATCAACACTGACTCTAATGAGAACAGCGATAACACAGAGTTGCTCTCAAATAAAAGTCTTTTCAAAGAAATTAACGCTAAAAATAGTGAAGATATCAATAATTTAACGATTAGTGAAAGTGTTGACAATTGTCAGACCAATAGTGAGGATAAGTCGGACTCAATTATCGACTCTTCCCAGAAAGCCATCAATTCTGAAAAAACAGAACATTTGAATTGTGAAGAACAGAATGAATGTGATTCAGTCAAAAGAACAGCCGAAGATGTCGTCTCATCACCAGATGTTACCCATAATATCCATCAAAATGATGTTAAGAGGAGTGAAACACATGAAACACATGAAAATGATACAAATAATGAGAGTAAGCCATCAGATGCTGAGCTCAATAGTGAACAAAAACAAATCAAATTGTTTACAAACGAAGAAAGCCATGAATTGAGAGCTAATCACTCGAACTCTTTTAGACGTAATCTTCAGTTTTATGAAAATATGTTCTCCAATAATAGCATCAAAAATGATGACAACACTAAAGAAGATAAACCTACGAAACAGAGCCATAGAGTCAGTACTTTCTTCATACAAAATAATCCCAAATTTCCAATAATTACTCAAACATTTGGAATGAATGGCAGCGAAAATAACCGACAAATTAGTGAGTCTTCGATTGAAGTCAAACAGATGTCAAATGAACTTCCGGTTAATAATATTAGTAATAATAGTAATACCAAAACAACTAATGTAGACAACTGTCCGCCAACGTTATTGAATAGAGTGCCGCCACAACAGACACAACAAACGCAACCAAATGCTAATAACTGGTCGGCGGAAGAGTTTATAATTGAATATACCTCAGAGCCTAAAGCTTTAGTTCCTTCAAAACGAACGGCCTCTCTGTCCAACTTCGCGACCGCACAGATGTCTATTAATCCGCATATTTTGAGGAATAATCCGAACGTAAATAATATTCAATACCTGTCTCTCAGCAGAAATGGAGAAATTCCTAAACAATGGAACGCATATAATATTGAGTTACATAATAATAGTTCGCAAATGAATTATCAGAACCCAAACCCACCGATTCAAAGATCACTTTCGCCAAATCCCCCAATGGTTTCGGCACCCATTAGACCGGTGTCCTCACAACCGACCGTTTACTATCAAAATCGGCCGCAATATACCCCTCGTTATCCACCGACACAAACAATGCCAATCCATGTGATGTATAATCAGATGCCTGGCCCTCAACCTGTTCAGCAAAGGGTTAGTCTTCGGCTTCCGATTATGAGTCAGACGTTAGGTCCGCCTCATAAGAAGCCGCCGCCCTATCACTACCACATCCAACAGCACACCAATGATTTTCCAAACCCAAGTGAAATCCGAAGACGTGATGGCCTCAACGCATATCCTCATGTAATGAATCAGACGCCAGCACCGGGTGCTCTACCTGTGCCACCAATTAATCACAACAATAATGTTAATAATACCCAAAATTTACCACAAAATATGACTAAAGACGAATTGGAACAGTTTGTACAGCAGGACATCCAAAGAACCGAAAGGATTAAAAAGCGTTATTCGATGTCTGAAGAGGACGACCCGTCATTCGGTTTTGCTCGAAGGCCTTCAGTTCGTGGTATTCGACCTAAATTTGAGTCAACCAATGAAATACTTAAACAAATGCAAACCCCGAACACTAATAGTGCTATGAATTCCCAAATGGCCGGCTCTCACATGTCGTGGCCTCAGAATAATTATTCCAATAGTAATAATAATTTAAGTAATAATCAGACGACTCAACAGAACCAGACTTTGCCGAAGAAGCCACACATCGTTCAAATCCGATTTCAGCCGCAAAACCCTATGTCTGTGAAATACGCGAACGAAAGTCCGGACTCCACTCAAACACAGCCATTAAATACTAAACAAACGACAGGCCCTCAAATGAGTCGAACCCTTCCGCGTCCCTCTTCCCTTTTAAGTCAGTCACAAATGAATGCCATTCGATCTGAAGACGGGTTTGTCATTCGATTGCCGGCGAATGTGAGTCGAGACCAACTAAAACAGCAGATCCAGAGACAAATCGAACAACAATTTCAGTCCAAACTTAAACAAAAGAATAGTTCTTCGATGCCATCGAATACAAAGCCAATGATGTCTTCCAACGACGAAAGGGGTGCTCCTGAGGGGGCCAGTTCTTCTCCTAAACATTCTTCCGATTTATTGTTTGCAAAGAATTTGAGTTCAAATTCAAATCCAGGCCTGAAATCGGGCGAAACGACAGCTACTAAACAAACAAATGATACAAAAAAACTAGTCATTAATCCCGAAAACAATACTAACAGCGAAACGAATGATAGCCAGGGAGTCATCTATTATGCGATGAATGTCTGACACAATCGCACAGCCATTCGTTTGACGCTATTTTGTTTGGTTTTTACTTAAAATTATATTTTAATTAGTGTTTCAAAAGAAATGATTAATTGCTCGAAGAGACAGAATGGGATTCTTCCGACTGATTGAGTCCTGATATTCATGGCTTGAGTTCAAAGTTCGGTGGATTTCGTCGGTAAGACTCGCGGCCGACGGAAACCTCACGCAATCAAAAAGTGTAAGAAATTTATTTTCGTTTTTAATCTTCAAAATTGAAGGAAAAGCACAGAATCTGTTCATTAATTGGAAATATTTTTCATAAACTTTCCGCTCATTCTTTCGAAACAAGAATTCTGTGAAAAAACAATTTAAGAAACCGAAGAAAAGTCAGAATTTTGATCATTTTATTTGAGTTCTATTCAAAAGCAACTAATTTAAAGTCCATTTCCAATGATTAGAGTCTAAGAAAAGATTTTGTCGGAAACTATTTGTCATTATTTATAGACTTTTAATTTTAGACGAAAACAATACTATTATATATTACCTCAAAAAAGACTCATAGATTTGTCGAGTATTTGATTCTTTGAAGTTTTTCTTCTCTTGATTTCTATGTATTATATATAAAATGTTGAATATTATTATATAATATATAGAATATATAATTAACTTATGATTTATTCATTAATATTTTAAAATAACATTTTATTTACAACAAGAAAAGTATATAATATTTTATTTCTACATATTTTTTATTTTCTCATTTTATTCATACTTTTGTCGTCACAATTGAGTTATCATTTTATTAGAACAACATTTTAATCGTAGATTTATATTATAATTATATTTAAGATTAATTATATATCAAATTAATTAAATTTTCAATTAATTGTTAGCGTTTTTATTAAAAGAAAAAATAGTAATTAAATTAAAGATTTTTGTTATAAAATAATCTAAAATTAGTTAAGTTTTGTCTTCATTTCGATTGAAGTGATATTAAACGTCTTCTTCGGTTACTACTGAAGAGCTGTTAAATCAAGAAAATGATGTCTCGAATGAGATAATAAGTAAAAATGAATTATCGATTTTAATATTAAAACTTAGTTTAGATAAAGAAATTTTTGCATAAAAAATACGATAAAGAATTTGGTCATAAATTGTAACTCAATTTAAAACTTAATATTTATCTTCTTATTTGTGACGAAAAAACTGTTGACATAAATATTAGTTCCGGTGATATAAACAGAAAATACTTGAAAACAAATGAATTCATAATAATATTCATAAAAATTTTTAATATAATTTATTTTTTTGGAGACACCTATTAATTGTGACATTTGTTATCTTCAACTCATTATTCAATTGAAAACACAATTTAAAGCATAGTTTTTGTTGAGTTTGTTATTTAAAAAATGTATTACAAAACTATTCGTTGAGTTTTTTCTAATAACAAGTTTTGTTTTGAAAAAAATTATCGAATAGTTTAATGATTTAATTATTAAAACTACCGTTAATTTTGACAAAATTTACTAAAAATTAACAAATACTTTGATTTTAATGTTTTTCTCATATATTTGAAGTTTAAAACAAAACCATTCAATTGTCAAACAAACGATTCTTATTATGAAATGAGTGCCGATTATTATTAAGAATTTCTTTTCAATAAAGGGCTCAAAAATGTTAATAAACAGAAAACTATTTTTTCTGTTGAAATGAAATTTGATTTAATTTTTTTTTCTTTTATTTGAAAACAATTAGTCATTGAATTGTAATAATAATGAAAATATAAATTTGAATGAAATATATCTTTGAATTGGAAGTCATTGTAAATGATTATACAGTAAATGTTGAAATAAAATCTCTTTTTATATTAAAAATGATTAATTAGTTTTGTGTTTCTATTCTTTCGCTTTTAATGTATTTTAATAATAGATTTCAACGATTTTTTTGCCATTAAATTAGTAAATGAAAAGCCTTTTGATTGAAAGTAAACTATAATTTCAGTCAAATCTCTATCAAAGCCTATAGTTTTGCGAAACATATTTAATATTTTTGTCTCCAAATCATATCATTTGAATTAAGTTCTGAAACCATTCATTATTAGACCAAATTATTTATCGATCGCTTGTTTAGAGCACAGCCTCTCCATCATAAAGAGGAGAGAGAGAGAGAGAGAGAGAGAGAGAGAGAGAGAGAGAGAGAGAGAGAGAGATTCATTGAAGTGGATATTAAATGAGCTTAAAACTATAAACTTTATGGGTGAGTGGGAGAGTATCTCAACTCCTAATCAACACTTCGGTGAGAAGTGAACAGGAGCAAATTACCGAATAGTCCTAATTTATTGATTGTTTGAAGGATTGTCAGCTAATTATAAATAAATTGTCTTCGATTGTGATCTGAATGTAACTCTTGACTCAAGTTTTGGTTCAGTGTATGTGTTGTGAACCGAAGTCTCGACTAATTCTTCTAATTATTGTCCTCTAAACTGCTTATCAGTTAATCTTCAGTATATATACCTTTTTCTCTGTTGTTTGCCTTCTATTGAATGTCACTAAAAGAGACATTCATTGAATGAACGTCACATCCATTCAACCTAATATTCTAAACGAGCAAAATATGAGAACCAAAAGCAGTGCTGACCAAAGGGGGGTATAAAGAGATAATAAAATAAAACTTGGCAAAATATCTTGGAGCAATTTCTATCGGCCTTCCATTTTTTGGATAAATTTTGATATTTTTTTGCAATAATTTTTGTCTATTATCTTCCATTATCTTGTGAAATATGCTGACCATCTTGCTTATCATTTCATCTATCGCTAATACCCCATTGGATTTTTCCAGGACGAAGCCCCCGCCATTTCATTAAAGGACTACTTGACTTTAATCCTTGACCATCTCTCACTAAAAGCGTTGTCTAATCGACAAAAGCCTTATCTGTCGACAAATCTAATATTATTATTGAAATTATTTATAATTTATGGAATAAATTAGTGAATGAATTGAACGCAAGAATAGTAAAAATATTATTATTTATTGTTATTTTCATTTCTATGATTTTGAATTTGAATTTTAAGAAAAGTTTTTGAACACAATTTATCTGATTTTCACAAAGGAAAGAGGAAAATGTCAGTCAAATACCTCTACAGACTAAGGATTCGACAAAGGAAGGGCAGCACAGGCAAAATTAACCCTTGTCACTGAGCAAGTCTAACGTTACTTTTATGGACAGAGACTATGTATTACTATCTACCACTATTTGGCCCACCCTATTCACTTCTCTGAATCGGTTGAGATGTCGATCCCTGTTAACAGACTTATCTCTCAGATGTGTCTTCGGATCGGATTTCAGTCTCAGAAATGATTTGAGTTAAGAGTTAAAAGAATTGAAATAAATATTAATGTTCTCTAAAAATACTCTTCCCTTTCATTCTTCGACTGTCAACTCAAAAATGAGTGAAAAGGGAAAGAGTTATCCCCTTCTTAAGGAAAGCCACCTAAAGAGAGAAAGAGATGTTTTGGGAATCTGTGCGAAAATAGTTTGATAAAAGTTCTCACGAATGCAACCAAACTATTATTTTTACAATTATAGTGACCTCAACAACAGATAAACAGTCCTAAGCATTAGAGGACCCACAGTCTTACCCTTATATAATATCACGTCTGTCTCATTAACATCAGCCCTGGTTTTCGAGGGATTCACCAATAAAATCGATGGTTAAGGGAAAGGTGCTGCAGGTGTCGCAGACAAGCCATAACTTTGTTTACTTTTTTGCTTAAGGCTATCAGCTTTTGTTCAACAAAACCACTGATAAGATATTTCTTTATTAAACACTATTATACGTTAGATTAGAGTTGGGTTAAGGCATAGAAATCTGTCGCTAAGAGTTGGGACTCAAACTCATTGGCTTCAGTTCGTGTCAAACGTGTATAACAACTCTTATTATTATTATTATTATTATTATTATTATTATTATTATATTATTATTGGACTTATTTTTCAATTATTTTTATTCCATTATTTAAGGAATCGTTTTATTCGTAATCTTCTATGAACTCCATTACAGTTATATTTTTGGCTATTCTTGTAATTCAAGTGAGTATTCAGTTATTCATTAAAGTCTTATTTTCTTCAATAAATGATTAATTCTTTTTTTGGCTCAAACTTGAGTTTCACATTGAATCCGGATTAAGTCCTTCCCTCCTCTTTCAAGACGTGATTTCATTTTCACAAAGACGTGAAGTTATCACAAATCTTATGAAAAATTGACTAATAAAGAATCTTGGTCACTAATCTCATTAATAGTCACATAAATTCTCCATTCTATGCTTCTCACTATTTATAAAGTATCATGGTGCTTTAATGTCTAATACCATGATTAGTCTATGAGGTGATTGTATGCCAGATATCCTCCAATCTGTACATTATTTACAATTTCTAGAAATAATTATGATTTAATCAAGCGAAAATTAGCATGGCTGCTTCTTGTCTATCATCTTGGCCACCATTTTAACCCTTCCCTGACGTCATTACTTAAACCAAAGCTGGTATTAAATGCGATTTAGTTTAAAATGAATCATAAATTATAATTGAATTTTGTTTTTATTAAAAGTTTTAAACTTAAAAATATTGAGAAAAGAATCAAAAATATATTTTGAATCCAATTTTATTGTTTTTTGTTCACTTAGTTCATTGATGTGTTGATCTAGGCCATTATTTTTTCGTTGGAAAACTTATTCAGATAAATCATATTTGATATTTTAGTTCATAAAAGTGTTTATAAAGAAGGGTTCCGTGTTTTACTGTAAACCTGGCAATGACAAAATATCGGTTTTATCACGCGGTAGATCGATTCTAAATTGAATAAGGTTTCCAAATATGCAAAAATTATTTTTTTAGGTCAACCCAAAAAAGGGCC
>JAQFZI010000182.1:0-21378 GCA_034695605.1 Eupelops occultus | reverse complement strand
GAGAGAGAGAGAGAGAGAGAGAGAGAGAGAGATTAAAAGTTGATCTTAAACTTGATTTAAGAGAAAAGACTGAAGTAATGAGTGAACTGTTGTCACGAAATTCTATTTTCTTTTATTGATTGAAATGAATTTAAAATTTAAAGTTTTTTTTCAATACTATTGAGAATTAATAGAAAAGCATTTTTCAAATTGAAATTTTCGTTAATATTCTCAAAGGATGTTATATAAAAAGTTGAAAAAAATCGTAACTAAATAGTTATCACTTGATCTCTGAAACTAAATAATAAACTATTTTAAAGCCAACGAATTACTTATCGCTATGGAGTGCTCTACAGAGTGCACAGTCAACCCACATAAGAGCGGAGATCCCCTCGAAGTGCACTTTTAGTATGGAATGAATTTTTTCTTATTCCGAATGCAAATGCAATTCAAAAGCACTCGACACCGAACGATATACGAGTAGAGGACAGGGACACACAAATAACACGACGCAAGTCTCTTAAGTAGACCCTGCTTTTGACCCACAATAAGGCTGAAGTAAACCGAAAATAGGCTTCTCTTTTGCTTTAATATTGTGGTATTTGAATGACTGGTCTGTTGTTTGCATATATTATCCGTAGAATCTGTCCCTCTATTGTAATCGACAATTGATTCAGGCATTAGTCCTCAAACATGTTCTGATGGGTCACCAAATAATTTGAGAGCACCGGTCGATATATGATGTCAGCTATGATCTTGAATTGTCTGAAACTTAGGAAATTCAATAATCTTATGAATTAAGTATTAGAGAATCGATTCAAATATGGTTTTGAAGAATAAGTTGAGTCTAAAAGCTCTGAATATTCTATCAGTAGTTTATGTCTAACCATAAGTTGTATCATCCAATTGATTAAAAATCTGAAATTTATTTTAAAACTCGAATAATATTATATAATTTGAAAGGAAATCTGAATCCATTGGATTAAGAATTCAATATTAATAAGAATCGGTACAAAAGGCGGCGTTTGGTTAAAATCTTGGTTCACAAATGGGATGAAAATCTTTGATTGCAATGAAAGGCGATTACTTACAGATGAATCTATTGTGTGAACTTTTGGCTCCTCTCAACTCATCTCATTTCTCATAGCCGTCTCAATTCTATTCCCTTTCTATCGTTTCATAGTTGATGTCATTTCAAGAAATTATGGTTTGAAATGAATAAAAAAGAGCGATAGCCATCCAGTGCTGACATCAAATGCAAAGCCGAGACTCTCAGGCATTCACTCATTCAACATATATAGCCTTTGAATCATAAGAGAAAGTAATAAATGTTAGTCTGTTTTATGTAACATTACATATAAATACCAATGTTTTGAGTAGAGTTCAGGTTTGCTCTCTATTTACTCAATCTTTTCACTGAAATATTGGTCTAACAAAAATTGGTGAGCATTTTACTCAATCAATTTATCACAACTAATCCAATAGATTTAATAATGTGTCAGTTCCCACAAAATTATATCACAATATTAAAACATTAGAATAATATGAAGGCCCTTCCATATTATTACCAAAAAAGGCAGTAAGGTTATTCTGTTATTTTAACTTAGTTGGGTAGTTAAGTTAAGAATAATTAAATAGGTTAAATATAGGTTATAACTTGAAAGTTTATGATGAGTCACATTCAGCAAAGTATCTACCAACAATGTAAAACAAATTGAAGCAAGTGAAATTCGGCGAATAGATGTGGAACCCAGTTTATAGTAACTAAACTAATCTTTTAATACTTTAGAAGCAATCCTTCAATTTTATCTGTCATACAAAGAGAATCCTTAAGACATTAGATGCCACACAAACTACACACAAATGAAACAAAAATATATTTCTCCACAATTTTTTGGACTTCTATTGTAAATGTTAGACAATTTCTTCCTTCCTCTTCAATCATTGATTGCAATGATCTGTTAAATGACAAAACTCTGGACAAACTCTGAACAGAACTAAAAGAACCAAAAAAAATAACATAAAATAAATAATTTTTAGTGAAATGGTATGGTATGGTATGGTATGGTCTTTGCGTTCAAACTGAAGGCAGAATAAGTACCAAATCTGACAGAAATCGAGTCTTCATTTTACGTCTTTATGTCATCAATGGATGATAGCGTTGGGCGACCACTAAAATAACGAAAAGCACTCGATTTTATTACTTCCCTTTTTTGCTCTACTTTTGGCTCCAGATTTGGGAAGTGATTCACAAGTGCTGCCGACACAATATTTTTTGATATTGCTGTGAGCGCCAGTGAATACATTGGTCACCAGCTCCTGGCTGGTGGAGGCCTTAATCTATTCTTGATATCATTGAACGAAAGCCATTTATCAAATGGCAAAATATTTTATTAATAAGTGGAGGGAAACTTCAATATAGTATAGGAGTCAACTCTAATGTAATTTTGTGAATCCTCTGTCATTTCAAATATACGGATAATGAATATAATTAAAGGCAAACAAAACTTAAGTATAATTTGAGTATTGATTAAATAATTACATACGAAATGAGAATAAATTATAATAATTATAATTATTAAAAATTCAAATTTTATGCCTAATCTGAATAAAATCAATAGAAAGAGTCTATTGTCTGATTAGTTATTCAAATGATTTGGTTCTCAATTGTAGTCAACGCATAGTTTCAATGGATATTCTGATTGACTATTCAATAGACGATTGGAAACATGTCTTATCGGATGAATCGTTGAATTTTGGTGTCAATAAAGAGGACAGGTCGACAATAGATGAGAGAGAGAGAGAGAGAGAGACCAGAGAGAGAGAGAGAGAGAGAGAGAGAGAGACTGCTATAGTTTGGTATTGAGTTTTGCGACAATCGGAGAATCGCCTCAATTTATTATATGACCCGAGAGGTACTCAATGAGATGGCATTCATAGTGTACGCTGGAGTGCACTTTCGGTGGTGTTGTTCCCAAAACGATTTTTCTCAAAAGAAGAGAACGAGTTTTCATTTTGGTCTTCACTTATATTTTTGAATAGAAGCGGAACCTGTGAAACAGATAACAAGTAAAGGACAGGGCTTCCACTCTTTACAAATAGTGCTGATAGTAATGAGTGTCTCAAATGTCTTTCGATAATAGCATAGTTGTGCACAGAATAAGACCAGTTATCAAATATAAACTTATTTTTAATTTTTATGTTTTGTGTTCACAACTAATGGCATAGGATTTCATTAAAAGACTAAAATATTATTCAACTTTTTTTCATACAATTCCGTGAATTACAAAACGAAAGACTGAAAGAAAAGTCTGTAAATAGAAGTGAATCAAAAGAATAGGAGAACACAACTAAAAACATATATAAGAAAAGCTGTTCAGCAGTTCCTCTCAACCAAAGATGGGAGAGAATCGGCGATACATTATTTACACAACAAAAGAGAATAAGAGATAGAAATTCAAATGTTGGCCCAACACTAGAATAAGAATAAGAAATTCTGGTTTAACTGTCTTTCCTTTCATTGATTCACATCTTTTCTCTCTTTTAAATATAAAATATTTATGTCATGTATTTGAGGACTAATCGCGTGTTTTTCACGACTAAAATCTTGTAATTCGATGAAAGTATAGTCAAACGAAAGACTTGTCGTCTTTATTAATATTAATTTCCATTTGAAGCCAATTTATTACTGGTTTGTTCCCCGCTCTGCCTTCACTTCTGATTTGTTTGCATTTCCTCTCTTTGTTGACATTCCGTACATTATTTGGAAGATTATTGAAAATGACATAACTGTTTGTCATCAATATTTTCCTTTTCTAATAATGTTTGGATTAATTTGAGACATAAATTATAAAATTCAAACAAATTTTGATGTTTTTATTAAATTTTTTTTAATAAATTTTCTTTTGGTTTCGATTATTGAAAGCTTATAATATTTGATCAAAACTTTTCTGAATGAAAGCATTTAATGAATGAACTAATTTATAATCCGACTAATGATGGCATGTATTGAATGGTTTTGTGAAAAATCGAGAAAACTTGGAGTGAATGAAGTGCTAAAAGAAAGCGCAAAAGGAATGACTCTAATGTTCAAAAAGCCGTATCAAAAGATTGATTAATGGAGAAAATATATGACACGATTGCAATTCAATGAATTCAAAACACTAAACATCAAAGAATTACTAATTCTCAGCAAATTCTTCAATGACTTTGACTGAAATAAATCGATTTCTATGTAAACAACCAAAGGATAGAAACTAAAAAACTGAACTCAAATCCATTGTAATCCTCAAAACAAATATTCAGTTGGAATACAAAGCAATTGTCAGATTCTGTGTATGTTTTTTAGATAATACTATTAACGACACTAAACAACAAAATATAAAAACAACTTTCAATGAACAAGAAATTCGACTTTCTTTCAAAAATGGGAATAATTAATGGATGAATGATTGCTTGAAATGCGATCCTTTTGCTTGATTTGAAATTAATAACAATTATAAATATATATAATATATATATTATATATGAAAGATGTGATGGAATCACTGAAATCGCTTCAATCTTTTGACAAATTAAAGTAAATACTTTATATTGAATTGAAATCAAATGATAAGAACTGTCGACTCAAATGAATCCGAGAATCAGTTATATTCACTAATTTGTTGTGAAAATAGATGTCATCGACAAAAGTTAAACATAAGCCGACGATAAAAGTTAATCAGAATATATATTCTAATGTATGGCCGTCTGTGAGCTATCGGTGCATACATTATGTACAAAATCAATGCATTTATTATCCTCAGTGACAGAAGAGCCAGTGCCGAGCCATTGCTCACTTGCAAAATACACTGACATTTCGGTTAACGACTCGGAAATAAGTTGTGCTTTGAGTCAAATTTTTAGTTTTGAATGCTTTAGAGAACTGCACTTTAAATTAAATGCTGGTCTAATGTGGCGACGATTTGCACGTCATATGCACTCACTTAACGAAAGTGTGACTAAAATTTATATATTATTTATTTACGGATATAAGTTATACTCAAATTTGTTTCCATTAGTGTCCGAATCATTTAATCTCAAACCTTATCTGCAGTCCATTTAATTCTCTGTTACTTACATTTTGATCAATTGATTTCTCTTATGGTTTGCTTTTGTTTATTATATAAACACTTATTCTTTCATACTTTCAATCAAATTGTGGCCAAAATGGACTTGAGCCATGATAAAATATTTTATCATGCTCAAGGTTTAATGAAATGTCAAACTCTAATTCAAACTTATATTCATATATAAACAAAACTCAATGTTTTTCACATAAAGTCTCCTAAACTTTGGCACAAATTTCTAGAATGTTCTCAAAGCAAATGTCAATCAGTTTTCACTCAACTTATGCTCAAAATATTGTATATAAGACCTGTGTTTTTGTATATACTTTTCAATTGTATTTCATTAGCGATAGCGTTAACTTCAATAAACTACTTTATTGAGAGTCTTGTCTTCTCATTTCACTTACGATAGTAAGTCCAGACCTGATCCGGTTTTAAGACGGAGGTGGCACACATGGTCACGCCCGATGAAACCCAACTCCCGAAGTAATCAATTTTGACGACTCTTACATTGACTTTCGGCATAAACTCATTGTCCTCCCATTTCGGCTAACAAAGCCTTCAGTCCTTACATTTTCGGATATCATAGTCCGTCTCCACCCGAATTCACTTCCATATTTTGGGAACAATACTTAACCTAATCCCGAACCTCGACCGAACAGTCAGTTCTGGTCACAAAATAATTCAATAAATTTCATATCAATACTGAAAAATGAATTTTTCATTCTAATAACCTTGTCAGTTTTTAACAAATACTTTTTTTTAAAGAAAAGTATCAATTTTTGATTAATAGCTCTTAAAATTTATATTTTTGAAAATTGATTTATTTTCATAACAGTATTAGGATTAAGAAAACCAGTGGTTTAGTGTTGGGTTTGACTCAACTCATAGAAAGCACTCAAAATATTGAATTTGAAGTGAAAATTCTCAAAATATGATTTTCCTCCATATATTGAAAAATATAGAAAATTTTGAATTTGCCATTAATTGAATTGAATTGACTTGAATTGAATGCAGACATATTCGGGAACATAATATTTTAGTCACTAAACTTAAGTAATCCATTTAGAGTGTAAAATATATTGAATTGTCCATACCGCTCATCAATCATGTCAAATTCTGTCTATTAACTTTTATTAGTAATTTACATTCCCTAAACATCGCCAGAACATTGTGAACAACGAGTAAAGTTATGCCACTATTTATGTGATTACATTCTCTCATCGACTTAACCACTCTTTTCATTGCATTGCATTCCATCGGAAGAGTTGAGAGCAAAGACTGAAACACATTCTGAAGCGAATAAAACTTTTATTACCTAATGATTGAGTTTTTCCAGAATCCACTTTAATATTGAAGTCTAGTTTTACTCTAATTTTATGTCTATTTTCAAAAGTTATTAAAGAGAATTAAAAATTAAATTCTACTCAAATATTTGACTCAATTTTCTAATGACTTAAACCATTTCTAAATAAGTGATAATTAAAAAGTTTTCAAATAAAATGCCATTTAATTCAACGATGAGTTGGAAAATAAAAATAACAAAATTTGTTTTGTGATGTTTTGAGATGCTCTTGTCGTTGGCCTCCTATCCCTTTCTTAATGTATTTTTGAATCAATTTGAGTGCTATTCTAAGGCTCACAGCAATAAACCCAATAGAAATCAATTTTAGAGTCACAGTGTGTGCTCTCACAACATCCCTCTCTATTCTCCTCAATCTACTCTCTATCAGTCTTTCCTCTCAAATGTGTGACTCATTTCTAATTTGTATTATTTAACGAATGAAGTTTAGAGTCGCACCCATTACTAACTCATCCGTCGCTTCCATCTATTAATTAATTACTATTTTGAAAGCGAGTAAAGCAATTAAGTCGTTATTAATTTTACAGATATTGAGTTAAACCGTTGTTAAGCAAAACACTTATTTGCGAATGAATTTCATTTCAGTTAAATTGAAATCAAAACCATAATAAGAAATAAATTAAATTTCAATTTAAACACAAATAAATTATACAATAGAATAAGAAAATGTGATTTATTGAGGAATGACATGAACAATCTTCTAATTTAATAAGATCCTATGAATCATTAATGATCTTTCAAAATAATATTCTTTGTCCAACTATTTTCATCAAAAATATTTTTAAATAATATTTTTTCGAATAGAAAATTTGAGCCACACTACCCTGAGTAAGCATATCTGAAATGATCTTAGTAATAAAATTTGACCAAATTTTTTCTATACTCCGAAGCTGAGCTCAAATTGTGTTTTGAACCATTTTTTCCTTTGAAATTAATTCAAAATTTATAGAAACTCTGAACTCTTATCTCATATGAGTTTTTATATTTAAGTCTTCATATATTCAAACATTTGAAACGATTTCTTATCTGAATGTCATATTAAAAGAATTTTGTTTTAATACCTTTTGAAAGCTCACAAAAAAACCAAATCAAACGGAAATTTCTTTCGGAACTCATTTTTATTGAGTTTGCGATGCGTTTGGCAATAGTTTGCATGTTATAAGTCTTTATTCAATTTTATTTTATAAGATTATCGCAGTTTTCAATTCTCTATTGAATATAAAAATAGAAAATAAAAAAACTTTTCTTTTTTCTATGAATAGAGGAAAACATAATGTATTATAAGAGTAAATAAGTTATTCAAAACACAATTTTTAAGTTTTCTCTGTCTTTAGAATTAAATTTAAGTATATTTTAGTATATTTTACATTTTTATCGCTTCTTATCTTATTTGCCCCAAACTTTTCTACATTTTATTATTCATTTTTAAAGATTTCTACTTTAATTCAATGAAACCTTTTTCTGTATTTTATTTGATAATTGAATTTTCTATCATTTCTTTTGAGAATAAAAAAAATTCTCAAAATTGAATAAAAAGAATTTGTTAATCATTTTTGTCAATTCATATGAATAGTAATCCAAACTGACTCAGGATTTCAATTTAAATGCACTCACTTTTGAAAACTTTCAATTAATTTTGAATTATTAAGCGTTTGGAAAAAATATTGAATTACCAATCAATCAAAATATTCAAACAAGACAAAATAGAGGGAAAGCAATGCTGTATTTCACTAATTAATTATTAGAATTGATACAAGGATGTATGATATAAGGAATACTCAAATTTAGTTTGATTTGACTGAATGTTGACTGAATTTATTTAAATAATGAATGAAATAACGATTACTTTGGATGTCTTCAGACATCAAATTATTTGGTGATTACGTCTAAACTAAATGTCAATATTATTGCATTTAATAGATTATCCGCCAAAGTTTCGCGAAGCCTTCTCCACACAAACCCTTGAGCCAGGTCCTCCACTATCATTAAAATGTATTGCTGGTGGAATACCAATACCACAGATCACTTGGCAATTGGACGACTCTCCCATTCCTGAGAGCTTTAGAGTTCGTTTCGGGGATTATGTAACGAAAGTAAGACCTAAACGATTGACTTTTACTCAGATTAGGACTAAAGCCCTTCAATATGACTAATATTACGAAATCTATTTCTTTATTTTCTATTACTCATTGAATGCCAAATCAAAGGACGGACTCGTTATTAGTTATGTCAACATAAGTAATGTCAGAGTAGAAGATGGCGGCAGTTATTCCTGTAAAGCAGACAACGGTTTGGCTACTATCGAACACTCGGCTAAAATGAATGTCTTGGGACCACCAGTTGTGAGACCGATGAGGAACATCACAGTAGTGGCCAGTGAACCATTAATCGTCAGGTGTCCGGTCGGTGGCTATCCATTGGAAAGCATTACTTGGGAAAGAGGTAATCATCTGATGTCTATTCACTAAATCAAAACCATATTTCATTCAAAGACTCAATCATTTGAAGAAAACAAAACAAAACTTTATTTTCGTTCTGCAAAACAAAAAGCAATTTTCTTCTTTACTCTTAGATATAAAAAGAGGACAGAATAAGGGAGCAGAATAAGAGAAAGACCAAAAAACTTAGTTTTACTTGTATTCTATTTATTTATCGATCTGTTAAATGGTTAGTCCTAACGTTACAAATACTTCTTAGACTCCAAAGTAATTGAGACTTAAAATGATTTATCCGAAACAGTCTAATAGTTAGACTCACAAAATGGTTGTCCGAAGAATGGGTCAAAAAATGAGTGCTAAGAAGGAAAACAACACTTAAATAAAAATCAAAACAATATTATGAAAGGTTTGATTGACTAACACTTATTTTACTTCATATACAACAGCCGGTCATCGCTTACCATATAATCATCGCCAGAAAGTTCACGACAACGGAACTCTTGAAGTCTACCACATCGAAAGAGCCACTGATGAGGGTCTCTATACATGCATTGCCAAAAATAAAAAAGGACAGAGTGCTCAGAGCACAGTTTATGTTCGCGTCCAGAGTGAGTCTACAACTAATGTTCATTACATTGGGTTTGGATTTTAGTTTTTGTGTTGTATTTTGTTCTCAAATTGTTTGCAATTTTTCTTTGAGTTCTTATTGAGTTTGTGTTATATTAGTGTTGGTTCTGTCGGTCTGTTTATCTGATTGCATGTCTTTGTCTATCTGTGCGATCATATCATTGGTATTGATTTATTGGTCGCCAATCGCTTTAACCGCTTCTCAAATCTGTTTTGATCCTTTCAGTTAAGCCAGTGATAGAGCCATTCTCTTTTCCGACAAGTCTGAGGGAAGGCCAGAGAGCGTCCGTCTTATGCACTGTTAGCAGTGGAGGTAACCGACCATTCATTCAAAACTTACTATCAATAAAACAAATCACAAACAATTAGTTTTGCGATTCAACTGATGAGACCATTTGGACGCAAAAACTTTTATGCTCTTTATAACGGTTTTGTCGGTCACTTGTTTTAATGACTGTCCCCTTCTGTTCGTACAGATATGCCGATCACACTTCAGTGGTTCAAAGATGATGTGCCCATTAGTCAACAGAAAGGGGTTCGCGTTAATGAAGTGGCCGATTACTCATCTACACTATTATTCGAGTCATTAGCACTGGACCATAAGGGTAACTATACCTGCATCGCATCTAACACTGCCGGCACAGTCAGTCACACGGCCTCAATGATCATTCACGGTATGCAATCCTCGTAATTAATGCCTATTTCTCTCATTAATACTCAATACAAACTCTGATATCGACTAAACATTAATATTAGACAATAAGATGTGTTTTGTGTGTAAATCCTCTTTGAGTTGTCCAACGGTTGAGACATTAGATTCAGTCTTTGATCAATAAGTTTGTCTCATATCTTATTTTTTGTTTGTTTCATAACTGTATATATATTTATTAGATTAATGATTGTCTTCTCTTTTGTTGAATAGTTAATAGAGAGTAAACACTCTCTGTTTCTAACAAATTATTCAATTATTTCATCCGTCAGAACCTATTTATTACTTTTTACTAATTATAGAATTGAATAAATAAACAATTTTTTGAAATTTCAATTAAGAAGTTTAACTAAAAATATAATCCAATTTGTTATGACATCAATTAAATGAAACCATTATTTATTATAAATTGAATAAAACTTTTAATGAAAGGAAGGCTTAATTTTAATTTGGGTGCAGTTTATGAGTAGTGTTATCACTGGTTATTAGCATTAGATTTCCATAATTTTTCAATATTTCTGATCCTTTGGGCAGTTTATGACGGTTTTGGACGGTTTCTGATATGAACTTTCGCTAAACATGTAAATCATATATCACTCTAACATCCATTTGACTCTTGCCTTCAGTGCCTCCACGTTGGACAGTAGAGCCTAACGACGCCTCTGTAGTTCGTGGAAGAAGTATTACTATCGACTGCGCCACTCAGGGATATCCATACCCAAGAATCATTTGGACAAAATCGTCTTCGAGTCAGTATATAATCATATAATAAATATTTTATTCAATAAATTATTTGATTTTCTTATTACATAAGAGAGTGGACTCATAATTCTGGTCAATAATTTTGATTAATTCAATCAAATAAATTGCTTTCTCTGTCATTAATGCCACAAAAGGCCATAACTTAGGGGTTTAGCACTACTTTCAGAATGAGACACACAATAATTTGATGTCATTCTTGATGTCACAATTGATGCAATTTTTCATTCAAATTGACTCTAAACTAATCAAAAATTTATTCAACAGTTGAGAAGAGTTGAGACCCAAAACTTTTGTTTATTAAAAATTTAAAGATTAGACAAACATCCAAATGTGTGTGCAATGTATGTATGGACTGCATTAGCCTCTAAGTTAGGATTGATTCAAATCTAATTTTAGTTCTGAAATTCAATTCATTAGAATTGAGTATTACTTAAAGATTATGAAAGGATTAGTAACTGATCTCATAAATGATTAATTATTTTTCTCTTTCTTTTAATTCCCTATTCTTTCAGAATATTATATATTTTGTGATCGAAATAATTAATTAAAACATTTAATCAAAGGTCAAACACCGCGTGATTTCAAACCTATTATTAGTGGACCTCATCTTCAAGTTTGTGAAAATGGTTCGCTATCGATCCAAGAGGCCAGGGATACAGACCAAGGCTTTTATTTGTGTCAGGCACAGAATGGCATCGGGCAAGGATTAAGTAAAGTGGTGAAAATAAGTGTCCATGGTAAGTTTCAATTTATCATGTTGATTTGAATGATTAAAACTCTCAATAGAAAAAATTATTTAATTTTAGAAGTACTCAAGAAATTTATGTATTTTTAGAAATTTAATTATTTTTGTTGTGTTGACCCAACTTTTCATTGAATTTTATTTTCTTTTGATATAATTTTGATATTTTTATAGCATTTGTAATATATTTTTATGGATGCGATTAAATTCAATTCGTTATTTCAGTTTTGATCCGTTATATTATGTGTAAAATGAAATGCAATGCGAAAGACATATGAATTCTTTGCTCCAATTTTTGTTGAGTTTTCCAACACTTTTTCAAAGATGTTATAAATTTTGGATAACTCTCCAGAGTTTGTGAATTGGGTTTCAATTGAGACGAATATTTTTGTTGTATTTTTAGTGGCGGCTCATTTTAAATCCAAATTCACAGCAGAAATGGTACGGAAGGGGCATAACATTAAATTGAAATGTGAGGCATTTGGTGACAAACCAATTGCTATCACTTGGACTCGAGATAAGCAAAAGATTGATGTCATCTCCAATACAGACACAATAGGGTCGACCTCTTCAGATAGTCGATATGAACTGAGCGAAACTATTAATATCAAAAGTATTGTATCTGAAGTCCTGATTAAAAGAGCCGATAGAAGAGATAGTTCTCTATTCACATGTTTGGCCTCTAATTCTTTTGGTTATGACGACACTAATATACAGCTCATTGTGCAGGAGCCACCCGACCCACCAAAAGACTTACAAGTGCTCGAAATCACTAGTCGTTCGATAAAGATTTCGTGGTCACCTCCATATAGCGGCAATTCGCCGATTGTTACTTATTATATGCAGTACAGGTCAGCACTTCAAAGCGCAGACCCATCCAATTGGATGTCTGCCTTAAATGTATCCTTTCCCAGTGGAGAGACTATCGGTCAGATTGTAGGTCTAAAGCCCGCAGTTTTGTATTACTTCCGACTGATAGCCGAGAACCATATTGGCACCAGTGATCCGAGCAGGTACATCATAAATGCCATTCCACTCTCTATCACATTCCCCCTAAAGTTGAATATAATATTTTCAGAACTGTAGAGGCAATGACTGAAGAAGAGTCACCGGGAGGTCCACCGATCAATATTAAAGTCAGAGCAATATCTTCGCGATCGATAGCAGTGACGTGGGATCCACCAAAAAGGGAACAACAGAATGGAGTGATTCGAGGCTATTATATCGGATATAAAATGTTCGGTACTTCGAGTCAATACGTTTACAAAACATTACAGATTAGAGAAGGAAACAGAGAAGAAGTCATTCTAAACGGATTAAAACAAAACACTCACTACTCAATCGTTGTCCAGGCGTTCAATACTAAAGGCGCAGGTCTTATATCGACTAAATATTTCTTTTGGTGTCACTTACTTTTAATTTGTTTGTTTTTTAGGTCCTTCTTCTGAAGAACTTAAAATCCAGACCTTAGGTATTGATCAGAATATTTGAGCCAATCATTGAGTTTCACAAATTATATCTTCTGTCAGAAATGGATGCCCCGACATCACCACAAATCCAAGTGACGAGTAGTTCTGGTTCATCGATTCACTTGGCATGGGATCCAGTGGTCGATGACGACCCAATCGATGGATATATAATATTTCAAAGGGAAGACTCCTCTACAGAATGGAAAGAGATTCGGATTGTGGGCCAACAGGCCTTTTATACAGCTATTGATCTCAAATGTGGAACTCGTTATCAGTTTTATTTGGTTGCATACAATAGAATCGGTAGAGGAGAGCCGTCAGACATCGTCACCGTTAAGACTGACGGGTAGTTTGTCTTTCTTTGAGCTCCGCATAAATCATAGCATTTTTAACATTTATTTAATTCAAAATCATTTTTCAAATTGATTTTTGTGACAAACTATGTCTTTAAATTGTAGGTCAGTTCCTGTGGCACCCGATAAGTCGTCAGTAGTGACAGTGAACAGGAGCTCAGCTCTTATTCACTTGGATTCGTGGCATCATGGGGGATGTCCTATCACTAAATTCAAAATACGTTACAGACTGCTCACAAATAATGCGGAGTGGATTGAAATTCATCACAACCTCAATGAAAGGCAGATAGAACTGAACGGTTTGATTGTCAGCACTCGATATCAGTTGCAAATAACTGCTTATAATGAGGTCGGGTTCACAGGTATTCATACATTTTTTAATTTAAACTCAAATAAAAAACTTATCGATTAATTGTCTGAATAGAAGCCGAATATACATTTGCGACACAAAGTGATAGCCATGAGCTGAACCCACGCACAGCATCTGGTCATACAATAAGAGGCACATCTAATAAGCACTCAACGAATAATATAAACGAATACTCTCTTGTGATTCCAGTGGCCATCACTTTACTGGTGATTGTCATACTTCTAGCCATAGTTGTTCTCGTCTTAAGGAAGAGTTCGACAAATGGGTCCATTTATAGTCGAAAACAGGACTCATTACAGATGTCGCACATGGATTCGTGCAAATCTGGTCGTTCCACTTATACAAACTCGCCTTATAATACTCCGCACAACTGTTCCAACGGCACAGAGACAGCGCCCAAAATGAATGGTGACTTTGCGGCCCGAATGATAGACGAGCCGCTATACGCCACCGTCAAACGGACGCCCAGAGCGCCCAGAAGTGAGGCTCACATATACTCCTATCCCATTCAAAGCGCTGTCTCAGAGATGCCAAATATGCAAATGAGTAACTGTGCCAACGGTGCCAACTGTGCCAATGCATCTCAATCTATACCACAAACGGCAACTCTAATCGTAACCGTCGATGACAGAGATCTCGAGGAGAAACTGTTGGATGAATTACAACAACAGTGTCCTCTCAATGAACACAGACTTTCTTTGGCTCATTGCAGATGAACTCAAGTGTGAACTTAATTATTGAACAAAATATTATTTATGTCTTTAATTATAATTTGCGTTAAATTTTGTATTTTTGTATAATATATCAAATTATTAAATAAATTGTTTTCTCAACAAAAAAAACTCATTATTTATAGAAAATAGGTATACATTTGTTTTATTTTGGGTTATATTCTGTGCTTCTATTTTTAAATTGAATTGTTGGCCGACGTTGGCCTCCAAAAATTGCCGAATCCGATGGTATTGCACATCGTATTGGCGGGGTATTGGGTTTAGTTTTCAACTAGCAATAACCTCAGCTCAGGATGACCTTCATTGCTTGAGGTACTGCCTCTGCGCAAAGCTTAAATAAATCTATCCTTTCAATCAGACCTCAATAAAACTCATGTAAAGTCCATTACAGTCAACAAAATATATTTTATAACAATATTTGACCAAATGTTCATTTATAGAAATGTATACAAGTTATTTGAGTGCAAATGTGTAAGCTTAATTACTTTCTGTGTTTAGAATTTTTCAATTACTTTAAAACTAAATTATATTCAATAAAAATAATTTCTATTGACTATCAATTGCATGAAGTTTTGCAAAAAATCGATATTTCAGTCATTCATTCATATAATACGTCACATAAAGTAAGATATTTTTACTAAAAATAACTAAAAAAATTTTAGAGATTTTTAGTTATTTTTATGATTTATATCGCAATTTAATAATGATTTCAACAAATAATTAACATTTATTTTGAACTAAATTAGAAGAAAATATACATCAATTGATGGCATAATATATAACTCAAAATATTTTTTCTTATTTAAATTCTTCACTCAATTTAATGATAGCTTTATTCCAGTTTTGATTATTCAGTAATAAAACTTTACGAAAGGGTTCCAAAAGACATTTGTCATCCTTCCAATCGTAGACATCAGAGTCACACTGTTTTGCGACACTGTATTCGAAGCTATGGTCAGACAACTCATCGAAGATTTCTTCCTCTGCGTTCACATAAATCATTTGCGATTCAATCGGTTTTTTAGTTTTGTTTTCTTTAGTTTTCAATATTTTGCAAATCATAAGAAACCACTCGAACTCCAGATTTAATTTGTTTTGTTTATCACTTTTAGCAGACTTTAAGTCATTAATCAGCTGTTGATATGACGGCAAAGATATCTTTGGCGGCAAATTAGTGAATCTCTCGTTAACTATTAAACCAATTTTTACAGAACTATCTCTCAATTTATTGAAGATTTCATTGTCTTTCGGCAAATAAGATAAAAGAGTGTTTTCTATTTGTTTAATGCATTCCTTTTCTGAGTAATCGGCTAACGGTATGACAGAAGTGATGCCATACACGTCTTCATCGCTTTCGCCATCACTTTCGTCGTCTTCCTCTTCAATCTCTTGCTGTAAATGAGACAAAAGTCTAATTTTGCTAAATATTAATGAAATTAATGAAAATACTTTCAAAACAGAACAGATATGCTTCTGATCGATGAGAAGTTGAGTCAATTCCGATCTATTTATCTTCTCTTTTAGCCATAACTGAGACAAAAGACATTTAATTCCATTGAAGTCTTCGTCAATCGGATGATAAGCACTGAAATCGATTTGTATTTCCTTTTAAATGAATAAAATCAGTCAAAAGTGTAAAATTTGTGTTAAAACAGAAAATACTTTATCAATGAATTGATTGTCTTCGCTGTCATCACTTTCTAATTCAGAATCTTCTTCGGAATCTTCCGATTCTTCGTCACTAACCTCTACTTCCTCTGGTTCTGCTATTTTGTCTTCGTCTGGTTTCTGGTTTTTAGGTTTGTTTTGCTTGTCTTCTATGACTTCTTCGCATTTCCTTCTTTTAGTCGGTTGTGAAGACATAATTGAAGTCAAATTACAATTTAATTAAAATTCAAAACCATTTAAACATTAAAAACGTGTGAAAACAAGTTATTTATGTTTTAATAGTATTTCAATACAATAGATGTCGTTATTATCAAATATTTTGCACTCAGTCTTAAACTTTTATTAAAAGTCCACTTATTTAACAAATTCTGTTAAACCAATGAATTAAAGTCTTGATTATTGACCAAATTTGTCATATTTTCATAGTTCAGTTTATTAAACCTATTGTTTAATCTATTAAAATATTGATTTGTATTGAAAATTTCATATTTTTGAATTGTTTTTAAGCTTAAGTTTGATTGTATGTAAATTTGTGGGTATATTAGACGAAGATTCTGTTGGAAAAGTTTCAGTTTATTTTTAGAGTTGACTACAAAAATATCATTCAATTGACTGCATTTTAAACCTAATAATAATAATAATAATTATGTGAATATTAAAAGTCTTTACGCTATGAGTAAGAAAAAAGTGAATACATTGAATAAAATTCAGTTATCAGTTCTGAACAGCGGTTTAATTCCGTTTGAATACGAGGCACAGACCGCTTTCAAACTGATCCCTAAGAATCCAATTGATTTCAATAAATTCAATGCTCACATCCAACTTCTCAGAAAATATGAAGTACTTCTTAAGATTGAATTTCATGTGAGTCTAATAATTAGACAACTCTTATACATAGCTTTCATTCATTTATTATAATTTGAAATCAATTTTAAAATACAATTAAACCTCAATTTTTTCATTTATTTCATATTTAATTGTTTTAAATCTGTTTTAAACGATTTAAAATGTTTATATTTTTAATCTCTGTTTAATTTAATTATATTTTATAAGTTATAACTAATTTTATCCCAAATCTTATATAATTTGTATATTTATTTAATTTATAATTTTACTGGTTAAAATTAAACCTAGTGTATTAATTTGGTTTTAACTTTGTCTATAAATACTTATTTTTAGAATAAAGCAGAATAAAGCTACTAGTTAAATTTTTCATTATATTAACAATAAATGAAGCATGCTAAATGATAATTGCATGAATTGCAAGTATTCCCAAATAAATTGCTCATTATACTTTTATATTTTTTAACTCTTAATTAACCCTATTTTATGTTCTATCCATTAGATTTTATTACAATAATTGTTAAGACGGGTACTACATATTTACAGTCAATGACTTTATTCCATAATTAAACGGAATATTCTTATATTGAAATAATTAGCAAATGAGATAACTTTAATAATTTTATAGCTTGGGTTCAAACAAGGAATTAAGTTCTCGTCTGTACTTATGCTTTCCATTTTATATCTGAAATTAATTCATTAAAAACTTTTCAAAATTTAAGTAAAATTCTAAATATATTTTAATTTTGTTATTAAGTTTGCGTCAAAGAACGAGACGACAACTAAACACAGCACCCGAGTCGGCAACAAAGAGGCCAATGAAATAAAGAATACTTACCCTAAAAAGTGTTTGCCCTGTAAGTTATGTCAATTGATATCTTATTTTTCCACAAATTCTTCATTTTATACGAGAGTTTAGAATACTTTAGTTCTCAATAAATGTATTTTTATCCCTAATATCTCATAAATTATTTAGAATTTTATGTGTTTTTTATGTAATTTTTCTTCAGTTTTGAAAATTTCAAAATAATTTAGAAAAAGTTTGAGTCATTGAAAAAGTGATTTAAATTTGAAAATTAAATTAAATGTTTTCTATTGGATTAAAGATGACTTCAATAGAGTTGTGTTATCATATCTCGCAGATGACCCGGATTCTGATTATGTGAACGCATCTTATGTTGATGTGAGTGAAACAAACATTTATTTCAAAAGTGATTTGTTGCCAAAAAATATTGAATTCTTAAGCGATGAGGACTACAATTAATTGTCTCATTATATCTAATGTATTGTAGAGTATTCTTAAGCCAAATGCTTATATCGCCGCTCAGGGACCCAATGAATTCACTATAAATGACTTCTGGCGCATGATTTGGGAACAAAAGTCTTACGTTATTGTTATGCTGACGAAGGTTTTTGACTTTATTCGGGTCATGTGTTGCCAGTATTGGCCTATGGAAGAGAATAAGCCTGAAATGTATGGACAGATTGAAGTGACACTTCTTAGTGAAGAGCCTTTGGCTGACTTTGTCATCAGAACATTCAGAGTGAGGAAACCCGACGAAATTGTAAGCCCTTTCAACTCATATCTTGTTTGAGATTTGGATCAAATTATAAGCCATTGTTCTCTCATTTCTTTGATTTCTTTTTCAATAATAAAAGTTAACCAAAAAATTACAAAAAATTGAACTCAAAAAAAGAAAGTCTAAGTCTTTCAAAAGCCGAAACAGTTTTAAATCACATTCAACCAGATTATCATCAATTGATCAAGATAATATAGATAATGGAACCTTCTACTATAGCGATGCAAACCTATCGTTTTCAAGGGATGACTTCCGTTCGGCTCAAAATGAATCGTTTCTAGAAATCAACCAACAATTGGCGGACATTAAAGAAGAAGAATTAGAAGACGAAGAAGAGGATGAAGACGAAGAAGAAGATAATGAGAGGATTATATATCAATTGCATTATCACAATTGGTCATCACATACCTGTCCATTCCCTAACTCTTTGCTACAATTTCGCAGAAGAGTTCGTATTTATATGAATGAAGTTATAAACGACCAAAAAGTTGATGAAATCGGACCAACGATTGTTCACTGCAGCGATGGCTGCGGCAGAACCGGTGCTTTTCTTTGTATAGATTCCAACTTAGAGCTGGCAGAAGAGGACGGCCTCTACGATGTATTCGGTTATGCAAAACGTATGAAACATTCGCGTAAATGTCTTATCGAGAATGTGGTGAGTTTTAGGACTTGTGCCAAATCTCGTAATTTTACTTACAATAAGTGTTACAATCATTACAACAGACATAAAGTCGCGACACATCTATCAATCAATTTTTCGCGTCTTCTAAACATTTACTCTACAATTGAGGCACTATTTCTTAAAATAAGTCACAAATAATTCTCAAACCATTTCCCAAATATTCAAACCATTTATTTAGATTTATTGAGAGCCACCTCTTTTATCATAAATAGTTGATAGATCATTTTTCTACTTTAAATAATGATTTACATTACGATTTTTGATACAAAAATTCAAATTAATTTTCTGTTCACTTTTGCATCTGATTATAATATTATCATGTTTAATTTGATAGGATCAATATAAATTTGTGTATGACACACTGGAAGAGGCATATTTTTGTGGCAAAACATGGTTTCCAGTGGAAGAGTTGTCTCAACAAATGAAATTCAAGTCCAGTAAAAATATGATGAATCAAAATGAATATCAACGCGAGTATCAAAAAATAATTAAGATGACCGCCCGACCCACTATTGGTGACTGTGCTGGAGGACATCGCATTGAAAATAGGGATAAAAACAGAGACGTTTCTATAGTACCCCCCGACAATTTTCGTCCATACCTCTCATCATTCCAAAGCACAGACAACACCGACTATATTAACGCTGTGTTTGTTGACGGTTACACCCGTTCTAAAGAATATATAGTAACTGAATGGCCAATGAAAAAGACAATCCAAGACGTTTGGTCTCTAATTTATGACCACGAATGTAATTCTGTGGTCGTTTTGGGAAACCCTCCTCCTAGCAGTTCATATCCCGCCTTTTGGCCAAATGAGAAGTTAAAGAAACAGAAGTACGGACCCGTTTTCACCGTTGAGATGATGTCTCACAATCATTACCCGAATATCAAGTCTTGGATTTTCCGCATCAATAAGAAAGTGGTTTCACTGACAGAACTAATGGCGGGCGTCAAAGCAGAACCAAAGACAACACAAGTGTTCCAAATTACATGTTGGCCTCACGAGCATAAAGTGCCAACCAGCACCAATGCATTAGTTGAGCTCATGAATATGGTTGAGCGATGGCGTCAAAGAAGTAATTATGGACCGGTTGTCGTTATCTCATATAATGGTAAGTCTCGAGCGGGTGTCTACTGTGCGGCAAATGTAGCGATGGAACAGGTAGTTCAGCACAGGGAGGTCGATATATTCAATGCTGTTCGCACTGTCAGAAGACACAGACCACAACTCGTAGAAAATATGACTGAATATAAGTATTGTTACGATCTTTTACTTCACTATGTAATCCATTACTTAAATAAAGAATAAAAATGTTTTTTACATTATATCAAACTTATTCTGTGCTCTCATTCTTTTTATTATTCTTTGAATATATGTATAGAACTACTCTTAAGACATACTCTTAAGAAATCACTTCTTAAATAAACTGAAATTTTTCTAAATAAGAATTTTCATATTATTTATCGTAAGACTAAATAAAGTTAATCAGAAATATGAACCGAATACTGATTTTTGTTAATACAGTCAAACACTTAATTCCATGTTTGAACTCAAGCTATAAAATTATTTAATTTACTCATCGACTAAAGATTTCAATATAAAAATAGTCATAATGGTCCAAGTTGTTATATGTGCACATTTTCACCATATAAAAAGGCTTATGTTTATGTTAAAGTGACTTTTAATATGCAAATTTGTCCACATAATATAACATCAATATTTGTGCAGGGTCAAGTCTCATTCAATACAATGGTAATTACTAATTAGTCATTAAACAAAACGTTATTTTAGTATGGGGTGTTCGGAACACCGTGTTCCCATAAACCCTACCAATGAACCGTCACCTGTATAGTCGATAACAAAAAACCGTTTATGAACTTGGAGAATTATGACTATTTTTGTATTGAAAACATTAGTTGATGAGTAAGTTTAATAATTTTATAGCTTGGG
>JAQFZI010000181.1:0-21391 GCA_034695605.1 Eupelops occultus | reverse complement strand
AAAATGGATTATAATTGTGTTTTGATTACATTAATTACTTGGAGATGAATAACCTTCAAACCAATGTTTACAATATATACTCGTTTTAATAATAATCACTGCATTGACTCAAATCAAAACAATACCCAAAGACTATGAATTCACAGGCATTACAACACTTACCATAAATATCGTTGACTACAACTCTATTCACTAACAAATTATTGACTTAACCATTCTTTACTAAAGATTCTTTAGTATCGCATTCAACATCCTTTTGATAAAGTTTCTTAGCAATCAAGTTTGATGAACAAGTTTATATATATAACAACTTTTCTATTTTGAATTACATTAAAAATACTTCAAACATTAAAATCTAATCAGTATTTTTAAAATTAAATAATTTATTTGAACAAAAAAAATCTGTTTAAGTAAAGATCAGAACCATTAGTTATATAATTAGTTTTATCTGCATTTTAAGCAAATACCTCAGATTTATGAGTTCCTTTGCCAGAATGAGACAACATTCAAAGTTATACCAATCATTGCGATTTGCAAATCAAGGCCTTAACTTTGAATGCAATTTTGAAACTCTTTTTCCTCCTTTGATGGAAAGCCTTCATCTATTCATCAATAAAATGACTCATTTATTTATTTATTTATCTTTAAATAATAAAAGTTTTATGTTTTGGCTTTGATTTACTTAAACTTTTATTTTGATAGTTTTCTTCCCTCATATTTTATACAATTGAGAGATTCTCTTTTTAAATAGAAATTTGGCCTAGATTCTAATTTATTTTGAATCCTTTAAAAATAACTTTAACGAGAAATTTCGCAAATATCTATTTCATGAAATAGATTCATCAAGATAAAGATATTATTAAGTTAAGCTGCTTATGAATAAAGTAATCTAAAATTAAGCAAGTACCAATCGGATAATAAAGTTAATTATTCAAACTCAATCTTTTGATTGATTGATGCAATAAAACAATACGTTATTTATTGTCAACTAATTATTGAAAACATTTAATTTAAAATCCATTTAAAGTGAATTTTTAAAATTTTAATCAAATAATTTGAATTTAATTACAATAATTTTAATCCAACTGAATATTAAAATTTAATTTTTAAAAGTTACAACTCTTGGTATTAATTTCATCAATGGATTAAATGATCTAAAATCTTATCTCCAGTTTCGCCGGTTTTCTTGTAAACAACAAAAAACATTAATGTTTTGTAAAATATTTTACAATTATTTTAAAACAAGTTTTTAATTTTTAAAAATGGTTTTTATCAAAATATAGTCTTTTTTCAATTAATATAATAAATAGTTTTATGTGAGAGACAGGGATTCACTCATTTTCATCAAAAATGATTAGTTTATCGAAAAAAATTAAAGAAAAGAAATCAGAAGAAAATAATAATCAAAGAAAAAGACCATTAATTAGAGACACTCTTCTGCTTAAAGGTTTGATATCTATTGAGATCTCAATTAAATTAATGTTTTACTCAATTGTCCAGAAGTACAAGAAATGGAGCGCCAAATGCCTGACTCCTGTTCAGTAATATTCCCCAATTCTAATGAATTGTTTCGTTTTGATCTCTATGTCAGTCCTCCCGAAGACTGTTTTTGGTCCGGAGGAAAGTTTAGGTTTACTATTGAAGTGCCTCAAGAATACAATATTTTGGTTGGTTTTCATTTACACTAATTTCAAACTAATTTTCAATTTGTTTTACTTAAAGCCGCCTCACGTCAAATGTCTGACCCGTATATGGCATCCAAACATTTCAGAAGACGGAGATATTTGTCTCAGTTTACTGAGAGAAAGCTCTATCGATGGCATGGGTTGGGCGCCCACCAGAACTCTTAAAGACGTTATTTGGGGGCTCAACTCTCTATTTAATGTAATAATATTTTTATTATTATTTTATTTGATTTAATGATTACTTTTTTAATAAATTCTTAGGATTTACTCAATTTTGAGGACCCCCTCAATGATGAAGCGGCCAATCATTATTTGAGAGATAGGGAGGGATTTCATAACAAAGTCAGAGAATATGTTCACAAATATGCAAAATCTTAAAGTGTTTCATATTTTATCAATAGTTTTGAACTTTTTTTAATCAAATAAATATTGAAAATTCAAAAAAGCGATGCATTTATTAATCGATGAGTTTTTAAAAAATAGTGTCATTCGAGAGAATGTTCTGCAATCTCTTCCAACTCTACTCTTTCGAAATCCATTTCCCTTTCATAAAATGCGAGTAAAGCCAGAAAAATAACCGACAAAATGATTCCGATGTTCTGAAGGGCCCAAATTTGAAGCATACTTTTGACTCCCTTTCGGGAGGCGTTTTCCATCGATCTGTTCATCGCTCGCATGACATCCACTAATGCCATATATAAGAAAAAACCGCCTGAAATGACAATATCTTTGAATAAGAACTCAATTCTCAGATTTATAATACCGGCCAAAGCAAATATGTAAGGGGAAGCCTCTTCTGCTTCATCGCCCAAGAATATTCCCAAAGCAAGACCTGGATAGCAGGCACAGGCACATAGTAATATCCAGAGAAAGCTTTGTCTCATTTTCATTCCGGCTCGGATTAGGACAGCAAACGTTCCCAATCTATGCGCCACTTCTTCCAACATTACGGCCACAGATATACTAATTCCGGCCAAAATATTGCGATCAAAGGCTGCACCCATTGATAGACCGTCAATAAAGTTGAGTAGAGCATCACCTAAAACAATCATCCAGGCCACTGTGTCAATGTTAACTGTAGGCATCGAGTCCTGATCAAAACGCTGACTTCTTACACCCGGAACAATGTTTTCCTTTGTTTGCATTTTCTTTATTGTATCAGTTTTGGTGGTTTCTGACCAAAATTGAGAGGTACTGACGGGTGTGACCACATTTACAGTAGATAAACATTGAGCTAATTGTTCACGGGTTGAATTGAGAAGTGCTTCTCTCTGTGCCATAGAATTAGACCGATTTCTTTGCATTTCGAAAGATTGGACGTATTGTCCGTCAACTGACGTCTGTTTATATGATATTTGTTTGATTCCCGACAGAACTTCATTTTCGTCTTCTCTTCCAATTGAGGGTCTCTTCCGTTTGCCTTTACTTCTGAATGTGGTCACTATTTTAAGAACCATTTCTATTATATAAAACATATAAATTCCAACAAATATGAGGAAAGTGTGCCAGAAGTAGATCCTATATTTCTCATCCACGATGTCGAATGCTTGTGGGAACAGATGAAGTATAGCACTGCCCTATTAGACAAAGTATTCAATCATATGTACTAAAAACAAAAATATAAATCCAACCGCAAGACCACCAACAGCCAGTCCTTCAAAGAGCGTCAATATTATCCTCCGGGCATTTTTATTAAGAAAGGGTAATACTATGAGTCCTCCCATTGAGACAACAATAGAAAGAGTGACAAAAAGAACCCCAAACCCCCAAACTCTCTCAATGGAAGGCTCTATAAGTTTTAATGTTTGATCTTCTTCTTGATGTGAACGAAGAGCATCGCCAT
Organism: Eupelops occultus; assembly: GCA_034695605.1. Lineage (NCBI taxonomy): Eukaryota > Metazoa > Arthropoda > Arachnida > Sarcoptiformes > Phenopelopidae > Eupelops > Eupelops occultus. The sequence continues at coordinate 17,863 of JAQFZI010000181.1, read as the reverse complement.
AACAAATTGGTCGGGTATGTTGGAACAAAATTAGCGGACATAGTCTTGTAATTATCTGATGGAAGGAAATGGACGACTTTGGCACCAAATCCAACATTTCGCTGGAAGACAAGCACTCGGAACTTACGGCTTCACACAATTCTTTTGTGTTATGCTTTTTATTAGCGAATTGATCACAACCTAAATCTCTGTCTTCCATCGGAGACTTTCTACGCGACCCTCTTCTCAGTTGAATGTCATGAAAATAGTCAATGAGACGACTGATCCGCGACTCATTCATTTTGACCCTATGGGTCGGATCTAAGATTATATGTCCTCTTAAGAGAACAAATCGCGCTAAACGTTCGATATCTTTGATATCATTTAGAATGGGCTCAGGTATAGGACTCTTGTTATTAAAAGTTGAGTTGAGTAGTAATTCTTCGTGAATTTCTTCATCATTATAGTCAATACAATTGATATTCAAAATAAACATTAATTGTAAGCAAACTATTGTTAAACAAAATGATTGACCCATTCTTTGAAACGTAGAATATTTGTAACTTTGCTTTAAAATTAGTTTTCATTCAAAGAAATCAATAAATGAAATCAAAGTCGCGGCAAATACTTAGTTCTTAAGTGAAAGATATTCTGATAATAGATTACAAATATTACTCCGAAAAGTGATACTAAACTAATCTTTATTTGTTTTAAGAGACAATTTATGTTCATTGGGTACGAAACCAATGATAAGACTATAATACACTTGAAATTTAAGCCAATATTTTGTTTATTTGTTTTAATCATTTCTATTAAAGAGAAATAAAGATTAGTTTGGATTCAAATTTGAAACCATTTGAAAAGCTTTTATTCACAATGAGGTTAAAATTTATACAATCTTTTGAAGTTTTTTTGTTTGTTTTATTGTTTAGAGCACACCATTAAGTCATAGATTATAAATATTTTTAATGCAGTACTTGTTTATCAAAATATGCATTATTTGTATTTACAGAAAGTGAAGGAAACTTAACAACAAATCGATCACAGATTAGAAAAGTGTATAATATTTAATAGTTTATAGAATAGTATTCAACCAAATGTTATATCAATTTATAACAATTATATATATTTATACTATCGATGCGATTATACGTTATATTTATATTCGATTATAGTCTCTCTTTTTATATAAGTACTAATAAATCGATTAGAAAAATATCAATAATTTGTTTGTTTTAAACTCTATTCAATTGAAGGATTCAAACCATTCGATAAAATTCTTATACAATTCTATGTAAAGGCCTTAAAATTTGTACAACAATTCAATTAAATTCTTGATTAATGTTGAGTTCAACTAATCTTCAATTTAATTGAAGTTTAGGTTTTCAATACCCGTTTCAATCGTGAAATCAATATTTTTATGATGAGCTTCGAGTGAGTCTTTGTTTTGCATGTGAAGTGCATTATCTTCGCTGTCGTATCCACTGTCCTGTCGGATACGTTCGCAGTCAGAACTGTTGGCTTTATTTTCAAATTCATTCGAATTAGTTTCAGTTTTTGGGTTATTATTATTGTTATTAATATTATTTTTCCGGTTTTTGGCTCTTTTCTTGTTTTTCAATTTTCGGCCCAAAATACTAGAGTTCGGACGAAACACAGTTTTGGACACATTTTCACTGAACCGCACATTCTTTTTATGCTTTTTCTCATAATATAAGTCATCGTCACTGTAAAAATCTTCGACTGAATGCCAGAACATTGATAACAGATCCAAATCTGGATCAATTGAATCACAGTGTGATTCAGAAACTGTTCTCCGGTTCCAACTGTAAGAATATTTTAAGATTCCTTTCGTTGAATCCTTTTATACAAACAATTGTTAACAAATGAAGAAATCCTTTAAAATATAAATCAATACCTCATTTGTCGACTCAGATATAGTTCGTCGCGAAGTCCGAGTTTTTGTTGATTTATTAGACTTGTCTTCAGTTACTTCACAATCTTGGAAATCATTGGCACTGCTCTGACTCTCACCATTCTTTGTGGACTTACTTTTGGACTTATCATTATTGTTATTATGAGATCTTTGGTCATTCTCTTCATCCCCAGAAGAGGACACAATCCCTACTTTTTTATTTAACTGATATAAAAATAATCATTTAATTTATGAAATATTTTTATTTTAAATAATGTTTACATTTAATTGTATCACAACTTCATCCGAACCGATCGATTGGACATTGATTTGACTTTTGTTGAGATCGCAGGCATTTGCATCGATTGCACTCTCTTTGAGTGCATTCAAATCACTGACCATTTCATTGATATTCTTCTCATAACTGTTTGCCATAATTTTCTGCATTCAATTCAATTTGAAAATCAGTTAAAATAAAAAACTGTTTTATTTTTTGGTAATAAGACTTCAATGCATTTATAAAGATATTAAAGATATTATTAAAGATATGAACTCAAAATTATTGCAAAATAAGCGAAATTAAGTTAAATAAAGTTTTAATTGCAATAATAAATACAGTTAAACCTCTCTAGATTGAACCCTCTGATGACTGATCCCCTCTGAACAATGATCAAATCTCAGGACCCGCTTTCATCCCATAGAAGCTTAAGTTACCTCTGATCACTGATCACCTCTGGTATTTGATCAAGTTATCGGGTCCCGAACTGATTAATCTAGGGAGGGTTTACTGTAACATAAAAATAGTGCCGATATCTTAGCGGTAATCACATGATGTGAGCCACAAATTATTGATTTTAAAAATTGAAAACAATTGTCAACTGAATAATGCAAATGATATAAACATTACTCACATGAATGCAATTTATAACCAAATTTCTCTTCGTTTGAATTAAATTAAAAGATATTTAATTTAATTTATATTTTGAACTGTTATTTGAGTTAAAGAAAACTCTGGAAACACTCAAATGTTATACACGTATAGAAACAAACGCTTGAGCTGTAGGCAAAGGTTAAGGCTGTGCGTTCATTTGTCTTCCATAATTGTTGACCTAGAATTAAATTCTGCAATAGAAATGTTCAGAAAAAGCCATGCTAAAATACCCTCCTGAGTTCTAGTGCTCTCAAGGGTTATTATAACGATACCCTGAAATATTTGAGTGGGACAGTTTTCATACTCTTAATCACAATCAAATTAAAAAATTGTTTTAATAAAACTGATTTAAAACAAGGTATTTTATGAATATTACAATAATCCACAATCATTTTTGAAAAAGAACTATAAAGAATCTTGATAAGTATAAATGAATTTAAAACTTTGGTTCTACTTTAAATAAAAATTATTGTTAAGCTCATTTTGATGTAAAAAATCAAACTTGTTTTTGCTTTTGAAATTGGATTACTTTACACTCTTATTAATACACCTCTATTACTGTTATAATCCAATGATGAACTGATTAGAGGTGTGCATAAGAATAAAAAGGCGAAAGAGGCGGGACTGAAGCGCCAAGACTTTGACAAAACATGTATATACATGTACATAAAGCTCCTTATTTTTATGCACACCTCTAATCAGTTCATCATTGGATTATAACAGTAATACATTAAGTGTGTTTTGGCAACAAATAGGAGGAAAGTTCCCCTAAAAACCAGTTCACTGTTACAGTGTTTATACTGTATTTCAGTTCAATAAATCCACTTTTCATTGATTTTCGTATTCGTAAACTTTTATTCCATTTTAGGGTTATTTCCGGAAACCCCTCTTTTCATTTAATCAATTTATTTATTAAATAAAAATTGATAATAACTGACAGATTCTTGACAAAATTTCAATGAATCATGATTATAATTCTCTTTCGATTTGACTTGCTAGTTTTAAAAGGACAACATAAAAAGATTTTTAAAAATATATATTAAAAAAGAGCTTAAACTAAATTATAGGAAAGGTTTTTGAATTTGTAGTAACGCTGTCTATGAATGATATGTCTTTAAAATCAATGTTTTTGTATGAGTTTTGGATTTTTTTTTAAAAAATTAAGACTTAATTTGAGAACTTATTTAAATAAAATGGGTTCAGACAATGAAACACAGCCTAAGGGTCGGGCAGGTCGAGGAAGAGGTCGTGGAAGGGGAAGACCACCAGGAAGGCCATCAAAAAAGACTAAAAGTCCAAAAAAAGCACCGAAAGCCGAAAAAGCGATTAAAAAAGAAAAAAACATCGATTTTGACGATAAAGACATTGAAAACTCTTTAGAGAAGCAAACGTTTGATTCGCTTTCAGATCTCAAATCTCCCATCAGTTGTATGTTTATTAATATTAAAATATATTTAATTTCTTTGTTTAATTGATTTTTAAAGACGAGGATAGCATTGACACAGAGCTGAAGACCCTTTCATTCGTGACTCCGGCCTCTAAAGCACTTCATGGGAATGAGCCGTTAAATTGGAAGTACAAGGTCAATCTCATTGGCGAAAAAGTAGTTAATCCTCGCATTCATTGCTGTGAAAAATGTTTGCTTCCAATTCTGGTCTACGGAAGAATGGTTTGTATTTTATTTATTTAATCTCACAATTAATTGTATTGTCTGTCCGGACGGGTAGATCGCCTGCAAACATGTATTTTGTTTGAGTTGTGGCCAACAAAATGACAAACAGTGTCCGCGTTGTGGAGAAAAAGTGTTAAGAGTTGAGAAAAGTCCTTTGGGAACAGTCTTCATGTGTCAGACAGAATCTTGTAAGAGGACATACCTGAGTCAACGTGATCTGCAAGCACATATAGAGCACAGACATCTCCGTCGACAAGTCTCAACCAATGCACTCAATCCCTCGAATAATGCAAATGTGATCACAACGACAAACATTACGTCAAAAGATGTGCCGACGGCTCACTCAGGAGTTGGTTCGCGATCAGCACAATATAATAGTTCTTTTCAAAGCCCTATTCCTGTTGTCAGTTCGCGCTCTAATCTGATAACAGTTCCCATTCAGGATGAGGTCAGTTCTATTAATTCAATGACAACGACTGTAAATTCACAGTCATCTGTGTTGGTCTCTCCGCCACAACCCGTCTCTAATTATGGTGTTCCCCAACAAAATCCATATGGTCACCCAAACCCTCATATGCAGTGGCCATCAATTCCAACGACAAACAATTATGGTTATAGACCTCCACCCTCGTGGCCCCCAATGTCTCCATACAATAATCCATTTAACAGACCCTATGGTTACCCCCAATAGAGTCTTATATTTAGACAATTTTTTCACATTTATCCCAATTTATATAAATTTCAATTCAATTAATAAATTAATGTCTAATTAATTTTGAAAAAAATTCGTTATAAATATCTTACATAAAATGCGGTAAAAGTTAAATATATTAATAATACTATTAATTAATTAATTAATTAATTAATTAATTAATTAATTAATTAATTAATTAATTAATTTATAATTATCTCAAAAGTTTTAAAATCAAAAAATTAATTAAAAACGCATTCATCAGAAAATTTTGCGTAAAATTAAAAAAAGGCAGAGATTTATAAAAAGTGAAGTCATCACAGATTTTTATAAAAGCAATCGTTTGTGGCATTAATGGAATGAAAGCACTCTTTCTTAGAGGTCCGCTAAGAGTGCACTAGAAGAGGTCGGCACTCTTTCTTAAACTTGTCTGTTTCCAGGCTGGCAAACCGTAGAACTCCTCCCTCGACATTCCCATCGCTTCCTATGAATTAAATTTTCTATTAGTCTTCCGAACGAATTACTTAACAATTATTTAAAAATACTTTAAAGTCTTCAGAAGATAAATAAGATTCGAGGCAAAGAGGATTCAGTCCTTCAGGTCTTTTACGAAGTTCTTCTAAACTGTAATGAGTGGAATCAGTATTCCTCAGTTGAGACAACACTTCCTGAATGGGAACCATTTCTCCCGGTTTGCGCCCATCCTTAAAGTTTATAATTACTTAATTATTTAATAAATAAAAACAAAGAAATACCTCGATATGGATGAGTGCGACGTCTTCCCTATATTTCCACTCAGGAAAGAGTGCACAAAAAGAGTCGGGTTCGAGTCCCGCACATACCACGTGAGCATTAGGTGGCTCTTCACTATTTTTGGCTGAAAATTATTTAAATAAATAAATACCAAAATGTAATTTGAGAACACATACCATAACAGTAGGAGAGAGCAAAGTCAAGGGCACATTTGCGCTCAGCATTCCATCGTATATTAACTGAACCTACAGTTTTGTTGACTTCAGATTCTTCGTTCGGATCCGCAGAAAATGCAAATTTGGATTCCCATAAAAATATTTGGCTTTGATTGTCGAACAGGAAAAAAGTGGGCTGTTGTGCGCCATATACGTCCTCCTGAAGGAACGGATACGGATTCAAATGATCACTACTTCTAAAAGAACATAATATCTCTTTTGGTTTGAATTCTCCCGAAGAAGAACTTAAGTGGAAAAGTCTTGGAGTAAATGAATACGAGTCGGAACTCTCTGATAAACAAAAGTAAAGACTTCTGTAATCTGTTTTCTTATCAGATGAAAAGATCTGCCAAAAGTCGTGGCCTTCCTTTCCTTCTTCTATCTCTTTAGTTGAATAATTAACATCTGATTTGAGTCCAATTTCTGACGAATTATTATTAATGAGGTTTTCGACCGCCTTTTTCATCACTTGTCGCGTCTCTTCCAAACATTTGGATCCTTTCCACACATAAATTAAATGAGACGAAGAATTTACAAAAATAAATGCCGTTCGACTCCGAAGACTTTGAACTTTGCACTCAACTTCTATGAGGTGCGCTTCATTTGGCACAACTCCTCTCACATAAAACATTTTCCAAAGAGATTCAGATTTGTGTCCTCTCTTTCCCCTAAGAATAGTTAATCCTCCTTTGAATAAGTTGAGAAAACAGGGCTCTTCTTTTCTCTCAGACACTCGAACCTGTGATTCAAATTAAATGGATTATCAAATAATCTTTAATAAACCAGAAGAACAGTTCAGATCTCTTGCCTTAAATCTTAATAATGTGGCAAAAGTTATAAAAAGAGAAATAGTTTTTATGAGTTTTTAGAAATAATTTGGAAATCATTTTAAATTCAAAGAAAGGGTTCCATTGAATACCTGCTGAGCCTTTTCTTTGTCCAATTCGATAGTCATAAGAGCGGAGGCCCCCTTTTCTGTGTTTGAGGTGTTGTTACCATGCCAAAAGAAGTAACAGGTTCGGTCGCGACCTATCATTGAATGACGAGATATATTTCCGGTTTTCAATTGTCGCCCTACTCGGGAAAGTCTGTAGTGCCAGCGGACAACATATGTGTCACCCGAAAAAAAATAATATTTATTTTGATCCAAGAGCTCATGTTTTTCGTATTCAGAGATCTGCCAACATTTGACATCTAATGAAGTAATAGATATATGGCGTCCCTCGAGTTCATCGTCCCAACGAACTCCACGACCTAAATGTGAGGCCTCTAACATCATATCGGGTTCGGGCGCTTTCATCTCAATAAGCGCTTTTACATCCACTCCAGAATCGGAACAAATAGGTTTAGGGATTCGTTTTTCGTTTGATTTGATAGCACTGACAGTAGAGGGCCAGTTGACAAACTTGTCTTTGAATAAAATAGATTCCATATTTTGGCTCACTTTCATAAACCAGGCCCAGACCGGCCTTTTACTGGACTTTTTGGGAATCTTTTCCCCTAAAGGATTGATATCACACTCACTATAATCATATCCTTTATTCCAAAGCTCTTTAGCAGAATCGAGTGCACACTTCCTTTTGATGTTTGAGGCCTTATTCCCGACCCAAACATACATTTCTGATCCGAAGTCAAAAACAAAGGCCTCTTCGGAAGTCAACATTTCATATTTAGGGACTCGACCCCAATATTCATCGAAAGGGACCAACTGTTCGTTATTGACGTGATATATCAAATTTGTGCCAATAATAACTTCTTCATAAACCTCATCCTCTTCAGGAGGTTTTGGGGGATTAATGGTCTCCTCAGGACTTGATTTCAATTCTTTCAAAAACAAGTTATTAATCTTTTTATCAATTTTTTCTTGTTTTTGACAATCGATTAAAATTAAATCATTTGAAGAACGAAAACATAAATCTTTCTTCTCTTGAATTTGATTCGCGATTTCCAGTGTTTTTGTTCTTTCAATTATATTAGAGTACTGTCCGATCCAAACAAAGAGCTTATCTTTGGTGACCAGTATATAACTATCGCCGCTATTAATAGAATCAAGTATTGGCTCAACGAGTCGTGTCTGTGCTCTTCTTCGTCCTTTGATGTGAACCAACATTAGACTTTGCATAGAGTTTGGCATATCATAGCTCTTCCACGAGTCTCTGTTTGAAACTGAAGAACTTCTCAATTTGCCGGCTACAGCTTTTAAATCTTCACGACTGGCCAACCCCGCCAAAGCTGATGCCGCAAAACTTGAAGATTTGACCAAATCTTTGGATTTCTTCGTTTTATCATCTGATTTAGAATTAGCGGAAGTGCTTTCAGTATAGGATTCAACAATAAAGTCAGTTCTTGCAGCGAGTCTTCTGATAGGATTAGAAGTTGTTCTTCTTTTATGGGTTGCAATCGATTTCTTTTGAATTAATCTGAAAAATATAAACATTTTAGAAATTATTCGATAATATAATAAACAATAGACTTACAGATCAGAGACTCCAACCTTTATATCATCGAATACGTCATCACTTAATTTCTCACTTTCTTCTGATTTTTTCATATCTTTAATAAAGAATGAGTTAAAGATTTCATCGTCTGTTTTAGGAACAGAGACGACGACCACTTTTTTCTTATCCAAGTCCAACGGTTTTTGATCCTCGCTCTCAGAAATTTTAAACTTTGGGACAACCATTGGTTGAATTTTTATTGAATTAAGCAATTGAGCGGTTTTTTCACTTCGAAAGGGCATAGCTTTCGGAGTCTTTCTTTGAACGTCTGTAGTTTTGTCGACAGGAGTTTCGGTTTCCAACATTTTGGCCTCAATTGTGAATTGTTTGGCATCTTTTTCTCCAATTCTGTTCTTCCATTTGAGACTAGAATCCTCTAAAAGGGATAGTCTGTCGGCAATACTCGTTGCTCTGTTTCTTTGATTGGAATTATTGGTAACTCTTAGCTGTACTTCTGTTTCATCACTTTTTGAGACCCGTTTTCTCCAATTTTCTTCACCGTTACGTTTAAGGGCAGCCAATCGATCAGAAATACTCTGATTGGAGTTACGACTAGTTATGCCCTCACTATCTTTTGAATCAGTCTTTTCTATATCGATGTCAATGGGTTTGGTTGTACTCATTATTATACAACTGGACGGCCTCTTCTGATCCAATTTTTTATTAAATAAATACCTTTAAAACATAAATTCCGAAATTCTTTAATATATTTTTTAAAATCAACTCATTTTAAGACATTATCCAAAAGGAGAAAATTTTAAGAGTGAAAGACCATAGAAGTGATCATTAGATTTGACAGAATTACGAAAATATATTTTGGCAGTCATTCAAATTCATTAAATTATTTATAGTTTTAAAAAATGTGTGCAAAAGTTGGAAGAGTTTGCAGAATATGTTTGAAATGCAATAAAAACAGTGATTTAGAAAATATTTAATCAATTGATACGAGTTTTGCTTCTAAACTGTTATTCGAGAGAACGGATAGAAAATTACAAAATGTTTTTAAATAAGAATTAAAACATTCTTAATATTTATAAGAATTTCAATTAACTTATAATTAAGTTCATAATTGGATAGAAAATTGAGAGAAAATTCAATACAATTATAAAACATTTCGATTATTAGCAGAAATAGTATAGAAAAGTGAAATAAAATTTGTTTTTTATACAAATAGTGTTAGAATTTTACATAAAATTCAAATATCGAAAAGTTAGAGAAAACGTCCCATTATTTCAAACCAAAATATTTTAAGAAGAGTTTAGTAAACAATAAGACCATCTCTTCGATTGGGATTACCTTTGATTGGCTTTATTTTCATCATTTCGTTTGAGAGCACAAGTGTTAAGCGCCGGAACAGAGTTTCCGTTATTGTGATTATTGTTTGATTGAATTTCTTCATTACTTTGACTCAAACTCGACATTAAATCCAAGTCTTCATCGCCCGACGAACTCGTATCTGAAGAATTGATTTCTTCATTTGATCCGATGCTCTCACTTTTAAGAATAGACTTTACTTTTGAGTCCTTACTTTCAATATTTTGGTCGGACTTTTTAAGAGCACTTTTGACTGGTTTCGAGTCATTTCTCTCGTTTTTCGGAAATGTCTTCAAAATACTCTTTACTTCAACCGATTTGTTAATTGAAATCTTTTTTTCTTCTAAACCAGTCTTTAGTATACTTTTAGTTGAATTATTGGATGAATGACTTGGACTGGCCTTCGATGAGTTCACGCCATTTGTTCCATTTTTAAGGGTCAGATTCTTCTCTATATTTTCTTCAATACTCAGATTCTTCTTGAGTATAGGTTTTGGCAAATTGTTGTCTTCTTTCGATTGAATGCACTTCTCATCAAAACTCTTATGTTTAAGAATAGAATGAATTTGTGATAAAGGCTTACAACTGGAAGAAGGCGTCGAAGAGATATCTATCTCATGAACAGCAGTTGTGGCGAAAAAATGCGAAGGATTTCTTTGATCCGTTTCTGATCCCAAAGAATGGCGTTTAAGAATTGTTTGCTTTGATAAGGAGTCAAAGCTGTCCCTCTTCTTCAGGATCGAAGGCAATGTCTTAATTTCGGTTTCATCTAAACTCTTCCGTTTTAGTATAGGTTTGACTTCAATTTGATCGATAGTTAATCCATTGTTTATGTCTTCAGACGACTCGATTGGGTTTTGCGAACAACTCTGAGAGCACTTATCTTTAGGCGTCGTTTCAGACGATTCTATTGTCTGAATGTCAGCGACGGTAATGTTATTTGTTTGGGCACTAGTGGTGGCGCTATTGGTTGTAGTTCTGTTGACAATATCTATCGGTCCCAGTCTTTTATTATCACTATTTTTGCTGTTGTAAGAGATGTGGATGTCGTCACACTTTGCAGTTACATCCGGTTTCTTATCAAAAGACATGACATTTAGTTATGTGTCAACGCATCCATGTATGGCATGAATGACATTAATGGCATTAAAAGCATAATTTCCACCAAAAAAGTTTCATTTCCGACATTTGACTACTTTTGCAAAAATCTGTTTACAATTCAATTGCAAAATCCAATTATTTGTAACCCAAACAAAACGTTTAAAAAAAAACACAGCATTTGAACCCCTTTTAGTCAAAATCAAATGAAATCGAGTTTTAACTTCACTTATAAATGAATTCGTTGTTTATTCACATATTATAATGAAAATGAATGTGTTTTCAACTTTCAAACAATACTTTTTTGTCATTTATTGCTCTCAAATAAGTTCACTCTATTCTGCAGATAATCTCTCTCTCTGTCTGTCTGTCTCTCTCTCCTTCCTCTTTGCCTATCTCTCTGTCTCTCTCTGTCTCTCTCTGCACCCATCCTTCTTTACCCATCCCCTTTTGGCTGTGTATGACTAATATTCAGCTGGTTCTATTCAACTGCATCTAAAATTTTAGGCCTTGACTATTATAAGTCCAGTGTTTATATTGAAGCCAATTGTTTTGAACCAATCAATGGTTTGGTTTATTTGAACGTCAGTTGAAATACAGTTATATTTGCATTATTGGGAATGGCTTTCAATTATTTATTTGATACCAACTGTTAGACAATTTACGTTTTAATTAATAAAAATAATTAGTTTGACCTCCAAATAGTTTATATGATATTTATTTTGTTTATTTTTTCAGAACATCTGAAATAAAGTTATATTTTAGTCATTTAGTCATAAATTATGAATTGATTGCAAACAATGTTAGGAAAGACTAAAAACAATTCAAACGATAAATCGACTGAAAATAGACGAAAAAGTCTTCTAATCGTCAAATCTGAAGATTACGATAAAAATAAATACAATTATTTTAAACTTAAGCCAAACGACACAAGAAGTGATGCTATCACTGAATTGGAACTAATTTACGATAAACTGAATGAACAACTTTTGGATAACGAACTTCTAGACAGAGCTGAACGAAGAGACCTTCCATTCAATCACCAACTCTTTTGGTCCAACGATTATAACAATAATAAAATTTCTAAACATAATTACAATGAAAATGATCTGAAAGTGGTTTCCAATAATAATAATGTATTGAATGGTAGTTATGAGTCATTCAATAAAAGACGATCGATGGCCACAATAGCGGCTTTGGAAGCCCTCCCCAATGACTATAGAGATCCAGGATTAAGAAGTCAATCAATGTGTCGGTCGCGAACTCCTCCATATCGTCGTTCAGTGATTCCTGATATCGTTAGGGATGACTTCGCGATCAGAAAATACAACAAAAGTTTAAGTCATTCGCACTTATCTTCAAATCAAGAGATCTGTGGATTCAATTCATTGAAACGAATCAATGCTAACAAACACTATTCAATGAGTTATTTAATGAACACTTCTTCGAGTGTCGACGATATCTATTATAATGACATAAATAATAGCATTTATACCAACGATAATGATCTGAAATATCTGTCAAAAGCTAACATAAAAGTCGATGACTTATCCAACCGTCGAATAAGACAATCTTCCGCTAACAATGTATTGCCACCCCACCCGCCCTTTGGAATTCCTAACACAATTGTCTCGCATTCTTCTGCCAACGATTACATTCGTTCTGAATTGGATCCAAAAGATCCAAATAAAGTTCGTTTTAGATATAAGTCGTCAGTTCCTCATTTGATTCGAGACGATATGGCGTTTAGGACTCTTCGCAAAGAACACAAAAGTCCAGCACAACCTCTGAAAACGAAGTCAATCAATAACTCTTTGCCAAACATTTCAGAGACGCACAGAATGTCTTCAAAAGACTGAAATTGATTTTCGAAACTGAAAATAAGTCACTGAATGACAAACTCATAGATAATCTCACTTTTAGTTTATATAATCGGAATAATTTAGAAAACTATTCGATATATTTATGAATTGTTTTTACAAATTTTGAACTTTTTTGTTGACTATTATATTATTTGTTGAAAATGTTTACAACTCTTAAATAAAATCTATTTTTACGATAATCTGTTAAATCTTTGCCTTATTTTGGTTTATAATTAACAATAAATTCTGATTTATTCTGAAATTAATTCAGATTTTTAAGAGTTGGCTAAAGATTAAAGAATTGATAAAATGAGTTAATTACTGAATTTCAATATCAAAAATAATTATTAAATTTTATTCCATTATCTGTTGATATAATGAAAGATAAGATAAGTAATTAAAACAAAACAAACAAATTTAAATAAATTTAAATCTATTTATTTTGTGATTATAGGCTATTATAGGCTATCATTTATAGGGAATTAATTTAGTGATAAACTATTTATTACGTCGTCTTTGAATCGATTTTCTCTTTTTATTTATTATTAAGTTTTGTGGAAAAAGAGCGCAAAACTCTCCAAATGTTTATTCGAATTATTGGTAATTATTTTCAAAATCAAAATCATTTTTAACGCGAATTTCTATTTAATAAGATTTTTATCATTAATTTAATTGAAAATAAGTTATTTGTAATAAAAATGAGTCAAACCTCTGATGAGGACATTGAGTCAAAAAATCGACGAATCCATGCAATTGATCCAAAAACTGCCAAAAGTATAAGTTCCGGTCAAGTGATCACCAATTTGTCGAATGTAGTCAAAGAACTGTTAGAGAATGCCATCGACGCGAAGGCCACTGTCGTTATGATTAGACTCAAAGAAATGGGAAGAGATCTCATAGAAGTGGTGGACAATGGGTTCGGTATCGGTCAACAAGACTTCTGTTGTTTGGCAAAAAGGAACTGTACCTCAAAATTGGATAATTTCCAAGACTTGTGTTCAATAAACTCATTTGGATTTCGTGGGGAAGCCCTCAACTCATTGTGTAATTTATCTCAAGTTTCGATTCAAACGCGACATTTGAATGACTCGATTGGATCTAATCTTAAATTGGATTTCGACGCAAATATCAAATCTGTAGAACCGATGGCCCGAACTGTTGGTACAACTGTTTCGGTTCAAAATCTGTTTCATAACCTACCCGTCCGTAAAAAGGAGTTTCTGATAAATCTTAAGCGAGATTTTGATAAAATGCTTCGTTTGGTTTACAGCTATTGTATCGGTTCTATAGGTCTTCGCATAACTTTAACCAATCAAATGTCGAATAAACCCAAACAAACAGTACTCTCGAGTCCCGGCCTTTCCCTCAGAAATAATATCATTGAAGTCTTTGATTTAAAACAAAGCAATTGTTTGATTGAATTTAAAGAAAACTCTCAATATATCGAAGAACTTAATTTTGAACCAAATATCGAAATATCAGGATTTATATCAAAATGTGATTCCGGTTGCGGTCGGAGTGCAACCGATAGACAATTCTTTTATGTGAACCGAAGGCCGTGTGAAATGAAAAACATCGCAAAATTCGTTAATGATATCTATCGTACATTTAATAGAAATCAATACCCATTTCTTTTATTTAATATCACAATCGATAAGACTTATGTCGACTTTAATCTCTCGCCCGACAAAAGACAACTTCTTATCGCAAATGAGGACAAAATATTTGCGTTAATTAAACAAAAATTACTTAAGCTTTTTAACAAAGAAAGCAATTCTCCGATCAATTCAATGACAAACTATACAACAAAAGACATATTCTCTGACAATAAACGAAAACAAGTCGATGAAGAAGAAGAAGAAGAAATCATTGCTATAACTCGAGAGGTTCCCCCTCTCAAAATGATCCGCTGTCATTCCCCCTGTGATTCCCCTTTCAAAGAAACTACAAGTCGTGATTCGATTGTAATAACCCCTCCCAACTCAGAGGACTCAGACTGTGATTCTTCTGTCAAACAACAGTCGAAACCAAAATCTTTTACATCAGCTCTGAATGTAATAAATAAGACAATGAAGAGTCGATTATTAGAAGACGATTCCAGTTCTGAGAGCAGTTCCAATAAAAGTCAAACTATTAAACAAAAAAGTTGTTTCTTTAAACCTATTCCCAAAGATATTGATATCACTTTAAGAGACGTTCCCTTCGATTCATCCGAAGAGCGTATATATCGTGTCAATGAAATCGAAGAAAAAACAAATCTCAAGACTAATGTTAGGCCTCAAATAAATACAAAAAAATGTTTGACTGAATGTACGATAACTTATGATTCGGACGAAGAAGAAGAAGAAAAAGAAGGAAAAAATCAAAATATTTGTCAAAAGAGTAATACAACTCTCGAACCAAACATTTCTATTGAAAGGCAAACAAATAATACATCAAATGATCAGAAAATTGACTCAAAGAATAACCAAATTAATGATATAGTGGTAGACATCAATTGTCATCAAATTAAAGAACTGTTTGTTAAGTCAATTGAAACAAAAGAATCAGAAATTGAAACAAATGAACACAAATTCAGTGCAAAAATAAGTGCCTCACAAAACGATAGGGCAGAACAAGAACTGAGTGATGAACTCAAACGAAGTAGTTTTGAACGAATGAAAATCATCGGACAGTTTAATAAAGGTTTTATAATAACTGCTTTGGGGACTGACCTCTTCATAATAGACCAGCATGCGTCCAATGAACGCTTCAATTTTGAAACACTTATGACTAACACTCTTATTCAAACTCAAAATCTGGTCTGTCCTCTGCCTCTTGGGTTGAGTGCGGCCAATGAAATGGTTGTAATGGATCACTTGAATACCTTTAAAAAATTAGGTTTTGGTATTGTTGTCGATGAAAAGGCAGCGCCGGGACATCGAATCCATATGTCTAGTATACCTATCAGTAAGGAGTGGACGGCCGGCAAAGAAGATATCGAAGAAATTGTGGGCAAAATAATTGATACTCCAATCGAGTTATTGAAAGACTATAAATTGGAAACCTTTAAGCGAGTGATAGCTTCCCGCGCCTGTCGTTCCAGTGTTATGATCGGTAAATCACTTCTTAACTCTCAGATGAAGACAATTGTCTCACAGATGAGTGAACTCCAGAATCCCTGGCATTGCGCTCACAACAGACCAACGATAAGACATTTGATTAATTTAAGTGAAATCAGTTCGTTATCTTCACTCAAATAGTGTTTGGCATCACTTTTATTCAAATTCTTATCAAATATTTATAAAATTGAGTTAAAAAACTGATTGTATTTACAGAATATAAATATGAAAATAAAATTAGGATTTGTTTTGAGATTCTTTTGTCTAACTTTTGTTCAAATGTGTCAATGGATCAGAAATAGTGAGAATACAAGAGTTGAAAATATAGTTAAAGTTCCCGGATTCAAGTGATTCGATGCCAACTATTCGAAGAAATTGTATTAAGTTAATGAAAGAGGAGAGAGTTTTAATGCTTACGGTAATGAAATAATTGCATCGATCACCATTACAGCACTCGACACACTCCCAGTCGTTATACCAGATTCTGTCGCATCGTTTACTGGTATTACGGATCGATTCGTCGCATATTCTCTGATATTTCATTGAAATAATTAATTGTTTTTCGATTTAACATTAGTTTAATTACTTTAGAGGCACATCGTTTCGATATATAAAACTGTTTTTCTCCAGTAGGCGCCCAATAGGGTGTGCCTTCAATGATTGTCATTAAATTTGGTGTTTGACAAAGAGTTGATACTCACTTCCCCACCGAACTTCCGAAAGGCATCTGTCATCTGTTAATTCACAGGTTCTGATGGTTTCAACGCATTTGTCTTTATTGTTCTCTTGATTTTTGCAGATATAACACTCCAGACATGAAACTAATCAATCATTAAAAACATAAAAACATTTCAATTTTGATTAAACCCTTTGAGTCATACCTTCGCCACAGAAAAGAAAAGTGAGAACAAAAAAATTCATAAATAAACCGAAATAAGTCCCGAAATTCATTTTCATCCAAAAGTTATGCCATTATTTTGAGATTCAATTAAATTAAGAAATTATTTATTATTTGAATAAAAACATTCATTCAAAAGATTACTGTTGGGCCACACCTGTAAAAGACCTGCCCTCAAATGACTTGTGAGGTACACCTGTGAGAACAGGTAAGTTGTTTGACAATTGGAAATATAGGCGCACTTTTCGATATTGAATTTCGATCAAAACATTAATAACTTTAATAACATTTCATTTCAATAAGAGTTTTATTATTTATGAAAAGTAAATATTTAAAAATTATCAACAAATTAGTTGTCCTTGTTCAATTTCTAAATTTTAAGATCGTGAATAGAATTGGAATAATATTTACAATTTTTCATTTTGATCATTTATTTTGATTGAATGATGTGTACAACCTCAATTGACAGAACCTGGAGCCTTGGAGCTTGGCTATCTCTGCTTGCAATCAATTATTCAAATTTTATATTATATTTATTCCTTTCTCCTAAAAAAAATAAAATTCACCCAATACTCAACTAAAGCAGAGTCGCCCTGAAATTAATTAATTAATTTTAATAGAAAATTAATATAAAAATAATTTTTACTTTGCATGCTCTTGGTCCAGTGTTTTTACTTGAAAAGCAGTTATCACAGTTTCTTCAAATCCCCATAAATTGTAGGCTCTCTACAGCTTTAATTCAAACATATTGTGTTGAGTGACACAACATATTGACTAATGAAATGTTATATAAATTTATAATTAAATAGCAATTAATGAGAAAATATTGAGATTTTATTTTATTTGAGTAAATAGTGTTTGAAAATAATGTTTTTAAAACTAAATTTATAATTGAATTGAGTTTTGAAAATATATTACAATGTATTTAATGAACAG
>JAQFZI010000180.1:0-21394 GCA_034695605.1 Eupelops occultus | reverse complement strand
GATCTCTCTCTCTCTCTCTCTCTCTCTCTCTCTCTCTCTCTCCCTCTCTCACTCACTCACTCTCTCTCACTCTCTCTCACTCTCAAAATGTAATTTAAATGGAGTTCTAAATGAAAAATATTTTGATATTATTTTAAACACATGTGATATAGAAATTCAATACTAAAATAATAGACAAATAATTAATTAATTATTTTTATTTTCCCACAGATTTAATATTAGGGATAAGTGTTAAGAGCAAGATCAGTTACAAAATTGTTTTATCTAACAGAGGACTTGTAATTTATATGACTCGGATTATCTCCGATATTTGAGAAATTGATCGAAATTATCACACAATCGATGGGAATATTTAAATAAATCATTAATGAGATCAAATTTTAATATAAACATGATAGCTTAAGTTTAGATTTCAAATCATTCAATCTCTTTATGAATTATCTCTAATTTTTTCATTTCCCCTAATTCTGCAAATCTTATAATATTTAGCACTCATTGTCTCAATAAAGGGATTTTAACACTTAAAACACCAGACTATTGGTGCAATTTTAAAGATAGCTAGTACATTATAATATAGATACAATTGTTGTATAATTGCCGAAAATAGGATTTTGTTGATTCAAGAATTGTACCTATTTCATGTTGATGAAAATCAATTTGTTTAAACATGAGGTGCCATCTATTTGTCAAAAAACAAATATTGTAATGGAATATAAATGAAATAAGATTTTAGATTGAATTGAGATTTTCCTTATCTTAATTGCCGAGTAAACTAGGTTCACTTAAACTATTACCGACTAAATTGTACACTAGTTCAATTGGATATTTGATCACAAAGATATTGTTAAATTAACTTATCTTACTTATTTTTAAATATAAATACATTTTTTATCCACACTCAACTCTGTATAATGTCTCCTAGTTGGCACCGGAATTCGAGGTGTGTCAATTTATAAAATGTGAAAATAGTGAGAGAATAAATGGCCAAAATTAGAAATCTAGCAAGTACATTTTGATAAAAAATACACTTAATTGAAGCTTATTTTGTAAAATGAATTAAATTTTGAGAAATAAATGGATTAATTGATTGATTAGAGATAATATTCACTAATTATCATTAAATAAAACAAATATTTTATTAAAATAAAAAATGCAATTATTTTCTTATGTTTTTAACATTTTATTAAAAATTTCAAAAATTCGTATGAAATTTAAAATAGACCAGTGCAAATTCTTTAACACAGGTCCCAAGTTGGGGTGGGCTCAAGGGGTCAAAATATACAAGTTGTGAAATTAAAGAGTGTGAAGTTACAGAGGTTTACGTGTATTAGGATTATTATCAAGATGGGTTTCAGATTATCAAAACAGAAATCAGTTCAAACAAAAAATAATAATCGAATAATTAATTTGAAATCAATTGAATAGATGTCAGTAATGAATGACAACAAACTGTCAAATGTTTTGAATGGTTTCCATAACAACATAAGTAACGAAAATGGCTTCTCATGTAAGACCAGTTGGCTTTCAATCACTTAACCAAATGAATAAGACATCCATCGATTCCATGCACGAGATTTCTATCCAAGATTCGTCCAACTCCAATACAAGACCCGCAACACTGCCATTGGAGTCACCGTTTGGATGTCCTGCAGAGTCTGAGTCGAGCGCCGACGTCAGCAATGGTGTGACGTCTCCTAAAATGCAAACACCTATGGATCAGATCAAGGAGTGGTCTATCACTACATTCAAGTGCACCAAACAGTTGGTCAACGAAAAGTTGGGTAAATGTCAGCGAACTGTTGACATCGACTTAGAGGCAGACATTGAAAGACTTCGTGAAACTCAATACAAATACTCTTTGATTCTGAAGATGACGCGCGACATGTCTTCACAGTATCAGACAATAATCACTCAACAAATATCTCTTTACGAATGTCTGAATGAATTGGCGATGAGAGAGACCAAAGCCACCACTGGTCTGAATGACACGTCCAACGATTCCCTCAATGGTAGCAATAATTCGCTTAATTTAGGCGCAGATTTCAGACAAAACGCAGAAATGATGCGAAGTGTCGCCAAAAACGGTGAAAAACTATTGTTGGCCCTCAAGTTCTTCACATCCAATCTGACGACTTTGGTTCATAAGACCATCGAAGACACGATTATTACTATTAAAGGCTACGAAATGGCCAGACTTGAGTTCGACGCCGAGAAAAACTCTGCGGCAAATCTATTGCCCACTCAATCGACTGCCGCCGCTTCCGAAAAGTTACGAAACGCAAAGTGTAAATACGAAAGACTTCGCGAAGACGTTATCATTAAAATGAAGTTTTTGGACGAAAATAAGGCAAAAGTAATGCACAAACAGTTAATTCTATTTCATAACGCGTTCACAGCCTTTGCTTCCGGCAATGCCTCAGCTCTGGACTCAACACTCAAACAGTTCAGTATTAAAGTCACCCAAACATCGTTTCTGGAAAAATAATAAATTAATTAATATTTATTTATTTATAATAATATTAAATATCTATTTAATGACTTAATAATAATAATTATATTATTATTACTATAATTACTAATTGAGTCTCTATTATAGAGATATGAGTTTACAATAACTGATGAAAAAATTTGTTATAAAATACTTTATCGAAAGATAAGAGTAATGGAAAACAAGACTTAATATTTTAGACTAATTATTGGTACGATTATTAGTACTGATGAATGCATTCCTCTGTTTTTTTACTTCTAGTCAATTGTAATAATTGATCAAAGATTTGTTTAATTATCTTTTTTTAATTACCTATTTTTAGATGTTTTTCTCAATTATTTCACTGCTTTTTGTGATACTTCTGTCGAATATTGCTTTCTATATATTATTAGATTATTTAATATAATTTTTGTAGTTTTTTTAAATTATCCATTTGTTTGTCAGATGTTTATATATTAATCAAATAATAGTTTACTAATTGTATCGTTTCTCTAATTTTTTTTAATTAAAAATAATTTCGTTTAATTGTAAAGAAAATTAAAAATATTGGTTAAAAAAATTAAATGATTCCTCAATTGGCTTCCTGTCCTCCCCTTCTCTCTCTCCCAGAGTACAAACTCTCTCTATTGTGAGCTATAAAATTATTCCTTTAATGTATAAATTTTTGGGGGATATTTAATTGGTTGGCCATAGACATAATGCTTAAATGGCCTTACTGCTATAAGTACTCTCAAATGTTAGTTGATTCTTTGTGTTCGATCAGCATAAAAATAGGTTGAACCGTATCTTTAAGTAAATTTCAATGAATTCAAAATGAATTCAAAAGTGGACACACTTTGCATACAATAATAGAGTATTTGTGGAGATGTTATCATTTAGTTTACAAAATCCTTATAACAATTGATATCTCAAATGATTTTATCTGAATTTGATTTTTAGCTTTTTAAACAATTTTTTTAAAAAGAAACTTTATTACATACTGGAGCATGTTTTAAGCAAGATGAGCAAGGTAGTTTAACCAGGCATATACAAGGTTCTCGATCTTAGGTGCATAAAATTCCAAATTTAGAGATCGGGTGTTATTAGGTCAGTTTTAGTTCTAAAATTTTCCGAGAGGCCTATCGAAGCATGACTTAAGAGGATTTTTTTGGAAATTGCCCCCCCCCCTGTGTATCCCTTGATTTACACCAAAATTATTCTTTAAGTTTTGTAAATATTTAGTATAACTCTTATGGACAGAAATTAATCAGAAGTAAATAAGAAGGGTACAATTGTTAAATACCACATAAAATTTATCCTCAACCCTGGTTTTAAGAAATAACAAAGAGCATCATCTATATTGTATCAAGATCAATTATCAAAATCTAATTATGCAATGAATTTCAGATATTGACAAATGAAACAAATCTGTGTTCCACAGAAGGACCCACAGAAGGATCAGATTAACTCATATTTAGTTTTATGTTTAGTTGTAATAAGTTTTATAGGAAAGTCATTTCTGGGACCAATCTCTTTTATTATACGACTTTTTGTGCGCTGTCTTTTTAGCTAGGACATTATGACCAGCACTCAACACAAACTTATAAGTTATGGGCCATAAAATACAGAGTTGAAGATTAGGGCCATTCCTTCCCACAATTAGTACTCATAATATTCTATTAAATGCCTTAAAGTCTAGGTTTTTGTGTAAAATGTTTGCCAAAAATGTAAAATAGTCGACACGTTTAACATATAATTTAGTTTTTAAAACGGTTTGGCCTTTGGATGGTTTGAGTGACAAAAATACTGTTCTCTCTGTGTTTGAAGAATAAATGTTTTTACATATAATGTATTTAAAGCTTTTACACAATAAGTGTCTGCTCTCTCTCTTTATAAGAGTCTATATTATACGGAATATCAACAAAAGAGACGACAAAATGTACAGCAAATGCGATGACAAAACACTTCATCCCATAATGAATAGGTGTGCGACAACTTTGAGCTAATATTAAAAGCTTACAATCCCTTCAATAAAAAGCCAGAGTAGACAAGAAGTCTGCGTAAGGCCTTAGCTCCACCATCTGCGTTACCGACCAATAAGGGATCGCACGCATCACTAAACTGTTTGGAAAAGCTTTCCACTAATACTCTCCTCTATTTGAGTATTACTTTGATCTGAAAACTAGTGAAATAGCACTTCACAAGTGATGACATTTAAATTCATATCATTTTAGTTAAAAACTCAAACAATTAGTTCTGTTTTTAATTACATTTAATACTCTTTTAATCTTTTGTTATGAAAAGTGATACCAATATCTGTCATAACGGCACAGATCAGAGCGAAGTGCAAGACCTGAGCACATCTTCACATCTGACGCATCAAAGTTGTCATTATGAAATGTCAAATCTGATGCAAAACTCACCCATCAGTGATATGAATGGCTTGACTCCGGTCAGTCATCTCCATAACTATAGAGACTCGACTCGTGTCCGATATTATAGTCCAGGAGTAGAAACTGCAGAACACTTCGCTCTAAATCCTATCATTCCTAATGAACTACAGGAGGCACAGAATTGTGTCAACATATCATTGAAGAACTGTGAACCCAATGCCAACTATTTGACTCACAATAATGGCGACAACGGATCAAACAGAATATTGGAATCAAGTGGTGAACTGGGGATGCCCTATCAGTATTCACCTCAACAGGTAGCCTGTGTCGTACAGGCACTCCAACAATCTGCAGACCTTAAGAAGTTGGAAGATTTCATCTTCTCTTTGCCACCGAGTGAACAATTGATGAGAAGTGAGGACGTGCTTCGGGCCAAAGCTAGTCTAGCCTTCCATAGACAGGATTATAAAGAGCTCTATCGGATTCTTGAGTTACAACAATATAGTTTTAAACATCATAAGGAACTACAAAACTATTGGTATGAGGCTCACTATCGGGAGTTGGAGCGCACTCGTGGCCGACAACTCGGAGCTGTAGATAAATATCGGATAAGAAAGAA
Source organism: Eupelops occultus (assembly GCA_034695605.1). NCBI lineage: Eukaryota > Metazoa > Arthropoda > Arachnida > Sarcoptiformes > Phenopelopidae > Eupelops > Eupelops occultus. The sequence continues at coordinate 15,915 of JAQFZI010000180.1, read as the reverse complement.
ATTTCCTCTTCCGGGCACTATTTGGGACGGGGAGGAATTAGTCTATTGTTTTAAAGAAAAATCTAGAAATGCACTGAAAGAGTGCTATAAAACTAATAGATATCCCTCACCTGAAGAAAAAAAGAAATTGTCCACACAAACTGGCCTCACTCAGACTCAAGGTTTGCTTATTAACTATTTCATTTCTATTTTATATTTAAACTTGATCATTTGATACCAGTAAGCAATTGGTTTAAGAATCGCCGGCAACGCGACAGAACTCCTAACAATGAATCTAATCAAAGGTATCGTTATTTAGTTTCACTTGATTTATGCCAAGATTCAAATAAATACTATAAATTTTGTTAAAAAAACTGAGAATGGGTTCATTCAATTTCCTTATTATAATAGTTCTTACGTTAGTCTAAAAGTCTTGAATTAATTAAAAATAAAGTTATGCTTCAAATTTGAAAGTTTACAATACATTACAATATTCTCATAATATTTTCAATTTTTTTTTTATTGATAATCACATGATTTAATCCTTTATTATCCTTTAAAACTAATTATTTTTATTGACATTTGTAATTTGACATTGATAATCTAAATTAGATCTCACTTAGAATATCAAATATTAGATAAATTGAAAATATTTGAAGAAAATTCTAACTAATTAAGTAATAATAGAAGATGAGCATGCTAATTCATTCAATTTGTGCATATTGTGTTTGAAACTATATTATATATTTTCAATAAACTTGATTTATCATTAATTTATGTTAAAAAGTGGTCTCTTTTTCTACTTTTTCTGAAATTATTTGGAATTTTTATGATATCAGTAATAGAAATGTTTTGATGAAAGTTTGAAAACATTTATTCAATTATTTCAAAGTGAAATCTGTACTCATTCTTGGTATGTATGAGTGAAGTCGTTTAGGATTGTCCATTGATTACAATTTTGTGTAAATAACAAACACATGTTTGTGCGGCTTCTTAGTAATAGCCAACTAACTGTTCCTTTGCTTAAGTGCCCCATTCAGGGCCATTCACTGCCACTTGTGTCAGTGTCACTCTCTGTTCCAAATGTGATACTTCTACTGATCCTTTCCTCTCAATCCACATCATTTAAACACAGCCTTAACAGACTGTTTGACATTACTTAGGAATTCCTTTTCTGACTAACTATTGCTAAACTAAACTTCACTTCAGTGGTTTCATATCTTCTGATGTCTTCTTTCATTTATTTCAGTTTTAATTCAGTTTAAGCGTAAAAATATCTTTAATATTATCAATGATTTTATTTAATAGAAATTCAATTAATAATTAATTTAATCGATGGACACATTATAACAGATATTATAAAATATAATTTGAAGTAAAAAAATCTTTGCAATACTTTATGCAATTATTAGTCATTTGATAATTTGAATTATCTTGGTTCTAATCTGAAATATTTGTTCTGACGCCGACTGTAAGCTGAGATTCAGAATTATTCTTCTCTATAGGAGTTCTCTATTATCCGATTGTGGATTGTGTGGAGTGTGTCCTCTATTAATCATTTCATAACTATTTATTTGCTTTATATCTCATTTCAATGACCTGTCTTTATTGTTAACCAAGATCATTGAGAATAAGGCTTATATATCACAATAATGAAAAATTTAATGAAACAGCCTTTTATTTAGATCTCTATCTCTTGAAGTATTCTTAGTTTTTAACATGGTCAACTTGATTTTGCAGAATAAAAACAGTTATAATTTCAAATAGAATATCGTCGATAAGTCATGTAAGTGGTGGTCCGCACCCGTCAACAGTTCGGTGCTCTGGAACAACAGCTTCGTCTACCAATTCAAGTCCTTCGCCACAAATCCATACGGCATCACGTGATCACACAACTGCTCACTACTCCAATTTGACACATTTAGTGCCTGAATCAATGATCAAAAGTGAGCCACACCATCAAACATTACACTCTCATTCTGGAGCTCACCATCACATGACATCAGATCACTATTTTCACCACTATAATCAGATCGCCACAATAAGTGCAAGCGCTCAGTCATAAGCGGAGTATAAACAAATAAACAAAAGAGGAATAAATGGACTTTTCTTGAATTGGTATTTTTGTGAAAATGTATTGAAATATAGATTTTGACGATTTCTCTAAATAATCGATGCATTAGAACTCAATGCTTACTATTGATTGTCAGCAATATTTGTGTCAAAATAATAATTAAATTGTGGATTAAAGGTGTTAGGCATCAGTTGTAAGGAATCATTTCTGCAATACTATTATTATTATTATACATAACGTATATATATAACGACACACATTATAGGAGGCAATGATTTAAATGATATAAAAACAAATACATTTCAAAGTCCAAAGAGTCAGTAATTTATAGTCATTTTGAGTAACTGTTTATAAAACATTTTTATGAAATGAGACGCCGAGAGAATGTCAAATGAAATTTACGATAAAAATCATCATTATATGGATCGGGTCATTAATAGGTCCCATTGGGAAGCAATCAAAAGCCAGTTGTTGTTGGGCTGCGCTTTGTTCGCCTCTCTATTATATGGAACCGATCGGCACTCTCTTCACTTTTGTTCCATTCCTTCCACTCTCTGTTCAGAGCCACTCATAGCAAACAGTCCTCTATTTGTATCCGAGTGGCGATCATTAACTGTAAATAATTTAGGTTTTGTTTGCAAATAATTAAGAGTTGAAAAGAAATTTAATGTGAATAATGACAGTCATTATTATAATAATTCTGTAAATGTCTGCAAATTTATTATAGGAATAAAAGAAGAATAATATTGTTTCGTATTTTTAATTGCATTTTATTTCTATATTTTTATACATTTCATATGAAAACTGTTTATAACATTACATAAAGTAAACAATTTTTTCAATCACTGATTATTTTAATCCTTTGCTTTTGTTATGAAATATTCAACACAACTATTAGGAAATTTAGGGCTCATAGAATTTGTTCTAGCTCAACTATAAACAATTTTGGATAACTGTTTCCTCATATTGTATTCTTTTTTTCCAAACTTTGCCCTTTGACAATGTTTATTAACAAAAATAAGCAACATAGTTTTCATGCAGCAGTTGATTACTTTTAAAATTGATCCAGCAAAAATATTTCAGATTTTTTTTAAAGATTAGATATAATATATTCAAAGAAGCTTAAAAATTCTATCTAGATTATTTAGTAAAGTTTTAAAATGTTCTATTATTTGTTTAGTAAATACTGTTTTCCAAAATGTACTGAATTATACGATAGGTCTGAAAACATCCCGGCCTTTAAGGAAAGAATATTGAGTTTATTATTATTTTTTGTTTCAATGTTTTATGGTTTGAGAGAAGAATCATATTTCGAGTGATATTTTATCCCAAATCTAAACACTTAATCAATAAATTAGTCCCAATTTTTTTGAAAACTATCTCTAAATAAATAATCATTCATTGATTATGTAATTAATTGCCATTAAATTTAAATATTTAAAAATGAAACTATTTTTCAAACTATTTTCTAAATGAACTTTAGTTTCGGTTATTCTTTGAAAAACTAAACCCAATTTGGAATCGATTGACACAAACTTATAAATAAAATTAAATATCAATAATCTGAAGGACAGAACTTTTCTCAAAAAATATTTTTATTTATTCTTAGAAAATACGGATTTTCAGCTCATTTTGCATTACTTTAGAAATAAAACCCCAATTATTTTGATTCCATATAAAACTAATTTATATAAAAGTCATGCAATAAGTCTCGAAAATATAACAATTTTATGAAATTGTCATAAATTAGGAAAACTTTCGAAATGTTTCTAAAATTAGGATCACTTCTGATAAGATATAAAAGCATTGTTCATATACTCAAATAGATTTGTGGTCACAATTTGTAAATGTTTTTGCTATTAATGATTAGCGAATGACGAACACAATATATTGATGAGAAATTGTGTGCTCTTGCAATAAAGATTGCGAAACAGAATATGAGAATATAGAGAGAAATATGATCCCTGTCTATAGACAGAGAAGGAAAAAGAGAGCGGAGCCTCTATTCTGTTCTGTTCTGTTCAGAGGGATTTATGCATTGGATGTATCGCTGCAGCGCTGAAGAGACTTCGGAACACATGATTACTAACGAGTAAGCGATGGCCTGTACTCTACTCTTGAAATATGAGTACCTAATGACTACTGCTTTGAAACTCTACACTATTATAGTCCTTATTCTGTCTCTGATTTAATAGAAGAGAAGAAATTCTGTCATTCGATCCTTTAGTCGCAAAAAAGACTAACTTTTCTTATGCTTAAACACCTTTTAATATAAACATTTATCAGAGATTAGAGGCTTAAAACTTACCAAAACTTTAATCGTTTCTCAGATTAATGAGAAAATCGTTTAATTCATTCAAATTATTCGAAAGTCTATTATTCTCTCAACAAAAAAATCCAAAATATTAATCAATATTTTTAGTGAAAATAAGTCTTTAATATATTTTTACATAAAATTGTTTCAGACTTTTATTAAAGAAAATTAATTCTTTGAGAAAATAAGAAAAAGAAGTTTAAAATTTGATATATTTGTTATTCAAACTTTTGAGTCAATTGAATAATTTTAAATAATTTGAAACTCATATCAAATGTCAAACAATTCAATACATTAAAGGATGTGATTTGAGAACAGGTATGCATTCATTAATACAATTCAAAAGCCATTGTCTTCTAATGACTTCAATTGTTTTAACGCTTATTAAATAGTTTTTGTATTAATAAAAATACAATAAATTAAATCTATAAAAGGCATAACCACCAGAACCTCATCCCTTTCTAGATGAACCTATAAACTGAGTCCTACCCCAACCCCTCCCTTAATTCAATAGTTGTTTTTTAATACATTAGAAATAATAGTTTTTTTTATTAACCGATAATTATATCCATAAAAGAGATAAAAAACAAATTTTATTTTAAATTTTGAATTAAATTAAAAGTAATTTAAAGTCATTTCAAATATAAATTCCAACCGACAGAAGAAGAAATACAGTCCCGAAGCCAATAAAAGTGGACGCAATCGTTGATATTACCAGCTCTTTAACGATATTTGAGGACGACTTTGAGGTCACTTCCAGTGTGAAAAACCAGGCCTTAAGATAAATAATTTAATTAATTAATAATTGTCTCAAACAACAGTTTTTGTAAAATTAAGGTTTTGGGTAAAGTTTGGGCATAAATTGAATACAAAATATAACTTAAACCTTAATTTTACAAAACCTTATTTGAATAAACGACTAAATACCATAAAAAAGACTCCGATTGTAAGCGACAATAGACTCAAATGTGGTGTAATTGTCATCGGAATCAATGGCTCAAAAGCAGACAAAGATGAAACGCTGTCCAACATTTTTAAGAAGAGATTATTTAATGTAATTAATTGAACAAATAAAAAATCAAATTGAAATGAGTGCTTCAATCAGACGATTGTCCAAATCATCAAAACACACACTATTTTTCATAAATAACGGCCACAAAATCTGAATGAGACATATCGTACTTTTTAATGTGTTAACGCAGCAAAAGTAATAGTAGAGACCATATAAAATGGTTACATTTCTTTTTCAAAGCCAAACCCTTTTAAATGATGTTTATTTTTGAATTAATTCAAACCAATTTTGGGGAAAATCATCTGAAAAATGGCCACAAATGAAGTGAAATCCAACACTAATTGTCAAACTTTGACCACAAATGAGGGTTTGAACACAAATTTTATGCTTTTTTGTTAATCTTTTAAATCTTTAGATCTATTCAACGGAACTGATTTGGAAAAAGATCTGCTTTTGAGTGACGAACGTCTGGACAGAGCGTCACCCGATCTCTGGCCCGAACAGAGTATTGTTTTTAATAATATTTGATTTTAAATCAATTGTCACTTAATTTCTATCTTCTCTGATCAGTTCCGGGCGTAACAGAGTTTTTGGCCAACTCTTCGCCCCCACTCTTCGATAATAACAACACATCTTCGGAGTGGTTAACCGATTTAGATCAGGACGACATAAATATGTTGCACGGCTTCGGAAGTCTCACCGCTTCAGCTCTTCTCGAAAAAGTAAAAGAATTGCAAAACCTGTCCTATCAGTTGGGTCTGGAAGAGGCCCGAGAGATGACGAGAGGAAAGTTCCTCAATGTTCTCCAAACCCGACCCAAAAGACATAAGCGATAACTCTTTTGATTTGGTTTTACAATTATTTTGCGTTTTATTTCGATTTTATTTAATTTTATATTTTCTTTAAAAGTAAATAAATATTTTCTTTTAATTCTTTAAATCTTTGATCAAAACATTTAATGCCATAAAAGCCATTGTCTTCTAATTATTGCAATTGATTTAAAACCTATTCTACTATTTTTGGTATAATAGACGCAAAAGAGGAACAGAAGAAATGGTAATCAGTCTATAAACCAAAAGAGTCTTCCCTTAGATTTCAGAATTATTTCGTTAGTTTTGAATAAATGGTTAAAAATTGGAATAAAAAAACATTTAATAATGTTTTCGAAATACAAAAACGAATTTGCGATTAGTTTAGTTCAAAATGGGATCAATTATTATCACTGAATATAATATTAATGGCCGCCTGAACGTCACCGTCAGTTGCTTCCAATGCTTGGAGAGCTATTATCTCATCGTTAATACCCAAATCCCTGAGCTGTTGCATTTGCGTCGCCCAACTTCTCATACGGGCGCTCACAGATGGACCACTTGGAGGACCACTAGAACTGACATTAGGAGTGGTACTTGTAATGGGAACACTAGTCGTCTGAGAATTATTCGGAACTGTTGAAGCACTGGTGGAGGGCTGACTCGATGACTGTAAGGCCTCTCTCAACATATCTGCGAATAATTTAGATATTAATTAATGTTTGGAAATAAAGTCTGAAAATTAATGCCTTGAGTTATAAAACTGGAACTATTGGATCGACTGATTGATTGACTCGAAGAACTTCCTGAGCTTTGGTTTGATTGATAGGCTCTAACCATAAGTTCAGCGATGCGCTGAGCGGTGCTATTTGTGCTGGAGTTGGGTTCTGCTGATCCTTCCCCGTCATCCATATCTTCGTCATCAGACATGGCGTCTAAAGAATAGTTAAAATTGGAAGAGCTTCTGCTTGAAATGCCTGAACTGGAGGGACCTCCGTTTGTGTTTTCCTTAGCGATTGTCTCCTCGTGAAAAGTGGCCGACAAGAAAGTGGCCGCTTCTAAAAGACAGGGATGTTTTTCCAATACTTTATGAATATTTGTCGGTTCGGTTAGTGTTGACAACAGATCCGGGTCTTGAAGTATAGCTATTTTTATAACAAATAAAACAATAAAAATAAGAGAATTGAGTGAAAGAACTGACCCAAAGTTGTCGGGTCATCTCTGAGACCAGGAGTAACAGCCATCAGGTTATCCCTAAACTCTGGTTCACTCAATTTATCCAACATTTGTCGAAAGGATGAGTCCATAAGAGCCGTCTTTAAAGCGATTACCATATGTTGAATATCTGACTGATTTATTTTAGGTTTAGTGGCATTCGGGTCATCCTCTGAAGTGGTGTTCGTCTCATTTTGATTTTTAAGATCGCATTTTTTGATGACCCAAACAGTGGTTCCGTTTGTTATTTCATATGAATCAAGAGTTTTGTCGCCGTTTAGTATACGTCCGAAACACATCAGATCTAATCAAAGACAAACATATTAACCATTTCTTCAATTAATAGTTGAGACCAAATACCGAAATTGTCTTCAGTTATCTCAAACTCTTTTGAGACCATTTCCGACAAATTCTTGACTTTAGTTTTCATGTCATTATTGACAGCAATTCTTTTAAATCTTTTGCTTGAATTTGGTTCAAATTTACAAATAGTCACAAATGAAGACATAATTGCAGAGATCGCCAATTGTTTAAAACAAAACAGTTGTTTAAGATTTAATTCTTGAAAATTTTATTTAAATTTCTTAATAATTCAATGAAATGACGAATCATTTTATAAACAAATGATTTCAATAATGAAATGAGACGTTAGATGTCATTACATGTTCGCAATTCAATAATATTTGTCAGAATATTCTGTTTACACTAAAACCAAAAGTTAAGCCCTGATTCTCGTCAGTGATATATACTTTTTGTTGTTTGTTTGGTTCATTCAATTGTTAATTAATTAACCAATCAATCAATCGCTTACAAAATCAAATCTACTTATTTTTTGTTTGGAAGTGTAGAGGAATACACACATAACTCTCTCAAATATAAGTTTTATGCTGACCCTTTCAAATGGTCATTTCGGGCCTTCGCCCGAATATGATCATACGCAGATAAAATTTGGCAGGATCAATCCACTTTTTCTAAGGCAAATTTCGACTTCTTATTAAAAGGCTTTCCGATTTAGATATGGCGAATGGGCATTAGCCCACCCATTGGCCCAGTATTAGAGCCTCTCTTACTTAAAGTCTGTGATACATGTGAAAGAATCACCATGCTATTTCTATTTCTATAAAAATTTCATTTAAAAATGATTTTACCGGAAATTAAAGACAGAGACCAGTGTTTGACTCAATTACAAAAATGTAAACAAAAACATGTCTTAAATTATAAAACTTTTCTCTTACTTTTTGAAAACTTTTAATTAAAAGTTTAATTGGTTTTAATAATAAATTATATCATAAATAAGTTAACACTTTTTAAGATTATGTGTTAGAAATTGAGTTCTCTCAAAACCACAGATAAATCAACTGGAATAGGAATAAAACTAGTCAAGAACAAAAGTCGATTTAATTATAGTTATTATAACAAATTATCTGACAATCGGTTGTTTAGTCTTTTTAAGTCTAATTGCCTTAACATTAGTTTTGGAAATATAATAAAAGTTTTCTTTCTTTTTATTCGGAGCACAAATTCGATGATTAAAAGAGACTTAAATGCATTTCTTGTAATTAAATTAATGTCATTAATATTATTACAATTTATCTAAAATTAGTTTAGATTTAAATTAAATAATTGATTGTATATATGATTGAAAACAAATTAATTAAAATAAAATTTCCATAAATTATTGGATTGTATGCAAAATTATGTGAGAAACGTGTCATCGAATGGATCGGTATTTCTCACAATCATTACTCTGAGCGCACATTTATTTTATTGATCTGCTCCTAAACAAGACCAGCGCTCAATGGCTGTGCTGTCAAGTCTTGCAATAGTAATAAATGGTCGAACCATTACTGAAGTGCATTAGATCTGAAAAATCTTTTCGTGCCTTTTCTTTAAAGACTAAAATTCAATACATTTTGTTCTTCGATAAAAAGAGACATTTATATAAAGCGATAGTTTATGTACTTATAGTCACTAAAAATGCCATAATTTAAAGCCAGTAAAACATAATTCTCAATAAACTATCGAATAAATGAATTCATTTTCTATGACTTAATTTATTTTCATTAAATTGCCATGGTGTGCTATCCTAGTGTGCTATACTTCTATGCTCACTACCTATCGAGGAATACTTTTCATGCTCTGCTGCTTATGCTTCCTCAGCTATCTCTAAGGGAAAGCCATCGACAATACTTTAAATTAAATCTTTTTTTAATATAAAGATAATCAAGAAATGATAAAATGAATAAAAAGAGCTAAGATTTCATTAAATATTGTTTGTACTTGGATATTTTTAAATTAAATAATGCAATCCGAGAAGTTCAAATTGAAGTAGATAATTAAATTGAAGTAGAATTTTGTTGAAACGAAGTCTCCCTTGGTAATTTGTGGCTCCCATTGGTTACATTTTCTCAATAGTGAAGGCATTAGTTGGAGACAGACTGCGAGTAATCTCTTTGTTATTCAATTGTGTATTAGACGTGAATTTAGTGTTCACTAGATTTTCAAGAATTCGTTTCATTCTGTATTGAAATTGAAATTCATTTAAATCAGATCTCTTCGCAAAATTGAAAAAATGTTTTCTTCAATTTGAAGACAAAATTCAATATTTATTCAGATTTAATGGATTAATATATGAGCTAAGAGTCAGTTTCAATAAGTTTTTTGATTGTTTGTTAGCAAAACTAAAGCAAAGATATATCAATATATTGGATAACTAGAAGTGATGTTATATACGTACAATATATTTAGAGGAATAGCTGATTCTGAGTTAGGCTTTAAAGATTCAGTGCACAAACTCACTGTATCTCTGCTTTTCGCTCTCATTCTGAGCATTTCCTTTTATAGCAGCACAGCTTCATTCCATGCAACTGCGAATAGAGCACAGGTTTAACTTTTGGCTCAAACTAATAGAAAGTGGATATTATATGTGACACGACTTCAAAAAAGTAAAATTTTTGGGAATAATTGGAAATGTGTTGAATCACATCTTTGTTAACGAATAGAAAAGAAAACTTAATATGAGTTCAATATTTGTATTGATTTTACTTTTAATTATTAATTGGATGTGTTTTGCGGCAAAACATCCTATCGTTGAAAATTGTGACCTTTCGCTTAAGAAATGTACTGTTCGTATGACTTGTGGTCTCGCACTTCATGACTATAGAATTAGTTGCAAACAAGAGCTCTACGGCAAGACTAACACAAGTTGTTCAGAACTGTGCCAATTGGCAATCATATCATTAGCCAACACAGCAGAAGGATATGATTATCTCAATTGTGACTGTGCTGACAACACTTACTGTAATTTGATTCGTAACAGAACCAAGTCCTGCTATCCAGAAGTAGATCCGGTGTCGAAATCATGTCGCATATCAGAACTCTATTGCAAAGCGGACCCGACATGTGTAGAGGCCTGGAATTACTACAGGTATTTGTGTGAACTGACATTTGCCGGCAAAGAATGCACCAAAAGATGCAATGATTCGCTCGCAATACTTATGCGGCACAGAATTGGAGTCAATATCAAAGACTGTTCTTGCGATCAAAGTGATAGCTCTTATGACAAGTGTACGACTGAACAAAACAATCTCCAAAAACTTTGTTATGGAACTGATGTGACCAACACATCAATGGCTTCCAGTGCTGTCTCAAGAGCTGACACTTTCTCTTACTTTAATTTATTTTATATAACCCTCCAATTCTTCAGGCAATCTATCGTTTTCTAAAATCACCAGAATAATAATAATTATCTGCTCAATTGTATGTGGATTTACTAGGAGCATATTTACACTTTCAACACAATGTTCTGTCAGGTCTAACATTCCATGTATTTAATGATTTATTATTATAGCATTCAATTCATCTATTGTTTAGCTTTGATTGTAAATAATTTCCAAAATAATTGTTATTTATAGATAAATATTGAGTTCTGCCCTAAAAGTCGTATATTTTGATAAAATCCAATATTTGTGTTACTATTCGAACATTTTTTCCTTTAAATTAAATTTATAGATGAATTGAAGGATACATTTTCTATCAAATTTTATAAAATCTAATAATTGTTAGACTCTATTATTGTTATAATTATATTATTATTACATTAATTGTATTATAACTTAGAAATTAAAATTAAAGTGAACTCAAAAGAGATTAATGTTTTATATAGTATTTGAAAGTTAGCCATAAAAGTGCTGAATATTTTGTGTTTCAAATGTTCTTTTAAAACTAAATTATTTAAATTAGATTAGCATGCAAATTTTGCTTTCATTCAAATTGGAATAAAATCTTTAATTTTTAATGCATTTTCATTTCAATGTTTAATTAATTTAATTTAAAATTAAATTTGAATAAAATTATTAAATTTTCTTTTGTTAACATAAAATTTAAAGTCCTTTTCATTTGAATTTAAATGTTTCGATATAAAGAAAATTCAACACAAATATTATGTTTTGCACAGAATAGTTTTTTGTGATTTTAAGACAACATTATCATTAACTGGTTAAGATTATTTAAATTGCATCGAACTAGAATTATTACTCTGTGCTAAACAATAGCTTTTAGAATAAAAATGAAACTTGATCAATTAGAGTTGGATTGATTTTTTTCACCCATTATTTATTAGACACTTTCTCATCAATTATTTAATAAGTTTTATAGAGAGCTATAATTCCATACTTTGTTATAATCAGAATAAATGAGAAATTTTCTTCACTTTTGGGCTCAGAGTCTGAGCCAAAGATTAAAAGTATTTTTATTTGAAACTCAGCTCAATATCCAAAGAATGCTAAGAATGTAATAAATGACTGACTTTTAATTGTTTTTGTTTTGGCCATCAATTTGCAGTATAGTTCTTTTTCAAAGAATGTATGCTTTTGTATTTGAATCCAACTTAACTAGATCATTTGAGAATTATAAAAATCAATAGTTATGTTGAACTTTCATTTATCTTTGATTGGATCCACAATTTTATTTTATCAAACAATTTATATCATTTAAAGGGTAAACACTTTTTCTGAAAGAATTATTAGAAAAACTTTTTGGGAAAACAAGTCTCAAAAGTGATCTAAAAGTATAAAAATCTTAAGCAGGAAATTGATTTCTTTCGGGATTTATGTGAGAAGTGGTTTTGCAGTGCCTTTACTTATATTCTAATATAAACATATTGGCAATAATACCAAGCCCATAATGACTAGATTTGATCGAATAATAATGTAATTTTATGGGATAACTCATATACAAGTAAGTTGTACAATGTACAATGTAAGTTAATAATATTAAATAAATAATTTGTTAGTTAGTTGCGTATAAACTTTATACGCTCAGGTATAACGTTGGATATATTCACCATACATTGATTGCGACCAAGCAAAATATAATATAATTGAATTATCCATGAACAAATTCATTTTCAGAGACTTTTATGAGAACAATGATAAGTCAAAATTATTTTCTTATCAGCGGATGGAAAGCCTGTCAAGAGATGAATAGACATCAAAACTATTGGTAGTGTGTTATCGAAGCTTTAATTCACTGCTTCCCAAAACAACTCATTTAATGAGGCATTTCAGAGTCTACCCCTTCGTTTATATGCTTTCCATTACAATCGAACCTCAATATAAAAGAATCGGTGCCACAACATTTTATTTTAATTTTTAATGTTATAATAATTTGATCTTTGAATTTATGAAAATATTTAACAAATTTTAATTACATTTATATCGAAATTGTTTTAAATATAAAATTGTCTAAAATCGATGTCATTTAAAACTAATACAGTATAGGAGCTGTGGGTTCATCTAAAATCTGTCTCCTAAATCGAGGTTTTATTGTATATGTTTTGTTTTGCTATTATATTTGTCTGAATGACACAATTAAAGACATTTTTCGAGTCATTTGCTGCCAACGTTTTCATCCATCCCTTTATGTGGTTTCAGTTATCGGTCGAGCGATCATTCGCTTCGATTTCCTCTCAAATCCTTATTGCAGTGAAGAATAAAACAGTTATTGAATGCTTTCATTTATTCTCATTAATAATGAGTCATTATAACCAGAATCTTAATTTTTATTAACAAAGGATGCTCTTGATTCTTTTATAATAAAAATAAAGTTCATAAACAATTAATAGATTGATTTTGGCTTCAATACATGGAATGGGTTGAGCCATGTATTAAAGGCAAACAATAGCTATAATATTAAACGTTATTCACTTCAATCAATAATTTGATAACATTTTTGTGAAGTTTTTCTTTAGTCTTCAATTAATTTTATTTCAATTTAAACAAAAATGAATTCAAAGCCTAAGTTTGACTTCTATTTGCAGGAATATATCTGATAATAAATCAATGATATTTGAGGAAAAGGAGATGAAAAGATGAAAAATCATAAGATTTATGGCTAGAATCGATTAACAGTGAAAATGTTTCAAGAGTTTCAATTCCTGTTCACATTTATCAAACTTATTGGTAAATAACTTGTTTATTACTCATTGACTCAAATCAAATCAATTTCAAGACTTTTGGGATTTATTTCTGTTAAATGAACATGATAAATAAACTAGATTGCAAAATTGCTTTTTCCATTTGATTCATCAAATCTCGGCCATCATTTCACCAGTTTTTTGTTGAGGCAATCCATCAATTATTTTACTCAAAAGAATTCATTATTTTATGGAAACAATGAAAAAGATATATAAGAGATGTATAAAAACCTAACAAATAAATAGCTTCTATTATATAAAAATATAATAAAGTAATCTTAATATTAAAGTCAAAATTCAAATGAATTCAAAAAAATCTTTTTGAATAAAATATAGCCCCGAATATCAGGGATTCCTAATAATAGATTTTTCTTTCTTTAGTGAATCAAAGATTTGATGACTTCATTCGACTCCAAAAAGTGAGAAATCAATAGTTTCTTATGCCTTCAGTTTAGATAATTATGGATTAATTCCAGTCTCTGAGCAACAAAAATGATATAAAAAAGAAGAAAAAAAAACTATAAAACATTCGGCAAATGTTTCCAACGATTGTCTCTTTATTTGCTTTCAAAGTAAAAATTATTTGAACAAAAATTTCCGTCAAATTAAAATCAGTCACTAATAGACGAATGAAATCAATTTTATTAATATTTTTTCATTTATTCAAATATAGGTTCAGTTTTTAATGGATTAAAGGAATAAGAGTTTTGTTTACACAGAAAGTAATCTAAAAGACTGTTTCCAAGTTCTTTGAACACCGACTGAGAGAACGACAGAAAACATTATAAATTAAAGAGTATTAAAACATCAGTTGATTTGGAAAAAGCTTTTGTGATTAAAATTTCTTATAAAGTATTTTCTTAGAGTCTATTAATCCAACAAATCTTAAAAACATTTATATAATATTACATTTACTTTATATTTAGAACCATTTAAAAGAGTGCTGCGGAAAGTCAACGGCTTAAGAGAAAGACATGCTGTTTCACCATGCTATTATTATATTTTAATTGTAAATTTGTTTATATTTGAATATTTTTGTAAAAATCTGAGTTAAACCTAATTTATTATGACTTTCCTATCGATATTTAGTTTTGTCTAAAATGAATAAATATTTTGAAGTCACAATTTCTCAATGTTGTAACATAAATGTACTTTCTAATATTTCTAAATAATTAGTTTAGATATTAACCATTACTTTAGATATGTTTACTTAAGATAATTAATCTGAGAATAAACTCAGAAAATACTTTATTTTATAACAAAAACCATTTCTTATTTGAAAATCCATTAAATAACTTATTTTATTCTGAATTCTTAAAACCTTTAGGAAAGGGATGAGAAAGACTTCTAAGAAAATTTAGTTTGTATCTGGTAAGTGTTGAAAAAGTTCATTTATAATGTGATCATGAATATTTATCACAAAATAGTCTTAAAGCGTGTTTATAAACTATTTGTCTCAAACTAATGCAATATTTGGATTCTCTATTAAATAATTTATAATATTCTGTTATATGGCATAACAGACAACCAATTGAACAGCACATCAATCATGTCTTTCCCTACACCCAAAACTCATTTAGTATTCCTGTTAACCAATTTGAGCAATTTTTTATCTTTATACTTTACCAAATTTAATGATTACAAAATATTTCTGATATAAGTGAATATCTCTATTTTTGAGCAAGAACAGTTTAGGTTTGAGTATTTCGAATAAACACTAATTTGGTTTTCAAATGAAATCGCATTATATTTTAATCGAAATACAAAAACCAAATTTACTTATAATTTAGTATATTTCCAAATAAATGTTAATACAGTAATTATGTCAATTTATAAAGATACAATTCAAATTATAATTTTATTTGCAGAACTTCAATTGCCCAATGAGTTATAGTCGGCAACTAATACAGTTTGGCCTCGATTTTGTACCCCTCGATTGTATCCCTATTTCGATTCTGTCCTCAAAAAGTCAAAACCAAACGCCAGTCCAATAGACGTTAATGTTAAAAAACCTCGGTGCTGTACCCCTCGTTCGTA
>JAQFZI010000179.1:0-21426 GCA_034695605.1 Eupelops occultus | reverse complement strand
ATTTTGAATATTCGCGTGAACTCAATGATTAATTTGAGCAAGACACCACAAATTTCATAAGTATTAAGTGTTAATGATTTGACACTTAATTAAAAAAAATTAAATTTAAATAGCAAGTTAAAAAAGAAACAAGTAAAACTTACAAAACATCAACAAAAGGGCTATACAAAATTGGTTGGATGATAAGTGTAAAATTACTTGATGCATTCATTGAAGAATTAAAAACAACACCTGGCTCATAGATTAAACAGTGATTTGAGAACATAATTGAGATAAATTGCGTAATTTAATTGTTTACCAGCTAGGAAAAGGTAAATTTCATATTTAAAGAAACAGTGTATATTAAATTTATGTTTTCTGATCGAAGCTAATTTAATCAGGTTAATTTGATGATAATAATATTCAATACGAGAAACTAATCACGAAATTGTTTTACAAATATTTTAATTTTGTAATAGAATATTAAAACATTAATTTTCTAATAGGTTATAAAGCAATTTACACTTTAACCAATTTAAAAAACATTTAACTATTTTAAAAGGTCACTAATATTTTCATAATTATGAGAAAATTTAAATCAGTTTTAATGAATAAATTTATTTGAAACTATTCTTAAAAGTGATCAAAAACTAAATTCTAAATTACAAGCTTTGCAGAACTTACTTGAGCATATAACCCTTGGATAGGTATCGATAAAAATTTCCCAATTCACTCAAACTAATTGAAAGGAATTTCTTTGCTATTGCTGATGTTGTTTGCCATGTTGAAATATTATTGAAAATCGAATTGAACTTATTCGGATTAAATTAGAATAAAATTGAATATGCAAATGCCCTTGACATTAACATTGAATTAATTTCTCTTATACTTCTGTATAAGATTGAAGTAAACTTGTTAAATTGTGGTTAATTCTATTTTTCATTGAGTTATTAATGATTATCTTGTAGACAAAAGTAATCTTGTCAAGTTTAAAAGATGATTTACAATTTTTCAGATTTGAATGAAGCCATTAAAGATGAGCTAGTAGAAACTAAGCTAGCAAAGTTTTTCTTCAGAAGAACATTTTGGCAGTTTAAATATTATACCTGCCATGGTGAACCTAAAGACTCTATTCGTGATGATTATCTTAAGATTGATTATATCAATTCAGACCCACACAGATATGGAGATGTGGATACTAGATCATCAGTAAATATTGCAAGCTATTTTTGTTGGTCACTTATAATGATTATATTCTCTCATTTTATTCAAGTTCTATCTGTATAGCTTTTACCTAGCTCTTGTTGAATATATAACTTGTTCAATGAATGTAACCATCAAATTTGTTTCTAATTTTGAAAACTACTTTATGGTAAATAATTGCTATCTTGATAAAATTAAAAAAAACTCTAATGCCTAGGAACCTACATTTATCATGGACGCAATCCCTTTAGTATTTAATGAAACCCTGAGATATGGTCGTGGTCGTATTTTCGATACTATGTATGAGTTGGTGATATTGACTTCATCCACGACAATTAAAACACAAAGCTTTACTTTTATTTTTCTTTTTGACTGGATCGTAAGCAAGGATTCTCTCTCTCTCTCTCTCTCTCTCTCTCTCTCTCTCTCTCTCTCTCTCTCTCTCTCTTTCTTTCTTTCTTTCTTTCTTTCTTTCTTTCTCAATAAATCAATCATGATCATTTATTATATTCCTAGTTTTGGCTTTCACTTGTGCTCTCTTCAATTTTAATGGTTTTATTATGGAACTTATCAAGTGATTTTAGCTATTCTTATGCTAGAGCATTTTCAGATGTAATGAGGACGTGGACCACACAGTCATCAAACAGTAATAAATTATGGGCAAAGTTGATAAATAGAAGAGAGAACATTTCTTTTATAATTTTGATATACATTTGGCTTTTAATTTTAAACGTCTTAACAAAGTGGATGTCTGGCCTCCTATTGGACTCATACCTTCCCCCTGACCCTCATCCTTTTGTAACTGGTATAGAGGATCTAGCTAACAATCCCAATATTAAGATTATAGATCCTAGATTGTTAAATGAGGTGATTGCACATGAAAATGAAAACCAAGGAAAAATTGCCGAGGCATTACTTAAAAGAGAGGGGATAGATATCAAACATGATACCACAAGAGATACTTCTTCAGAAGTACCCAAACACATTCAAAGTTACCTTAAAGGCACAGCCGTGGGACTGTGGGATGATAAAAGCGCTGAAGAGTTGCTTATTCTTAATCGTGATAAAAACTTGGTTATTGCGAAAGATAAATATGGCAGGAACTTCAATTTATTCTGGGTCAGCAAAATCCTTGAGAAAAATGTTCAGGACGCTGTCCTAAAATTGTAAGCTAGGATTTTATCTTGTTTAAACTTAGTTAACTAAGTTAATTCTATATACAGGGTTCAAAGATGCGTTGAAATTGGACTAGATAAACACCAGAAATTTGTTGAAAATATGAGAATTATGTTTAAGGGTATACTTGAAAAAGAGATTGAAGAAAAGAAACATGGTGGCGAAAAACATGAACACCATGATGGTGATGAAGAGGAAGCGGAAGAAGAACACGAAGACCATGAAAATATAAAAGAAGAGGAGCAAGCAGAATTTGTTATCAAATATGATGATATTCGCGATGGAGTTCTTTCACTTTTGTTTATTGGAATTACGTTTTCTACCTTGGTGTTTTTATTGGAAATACTTCTATTCTATTACAAAATCACTGGACCCATGAAAAGGGGAATCGACTCAAAACATCAAAATTCATTTAAATTGAATACAATTGAGTTCGAGTCCCAAACATATGACACAATTATATTGACTTTTAAGAAGAAGAGGGATCAACTCAAACACACCAAGATAAATTTGCATCCAATTTTAAGAGATAATTATGGACTTTATTTTAATTAACTATTAGTGTTTTGCTGTTAGACCATGCTCATAACAAAATTAAATTTAAGCACCTTGATCATATTTTCAATAAACAAGTTAATTAATGCAATTAAATGAATATAATTAATTCAATTCGATTTAAATGTCTTTTAATTCAAGTAAAATTAAAATAATCTGGATATTTTAGTCAATTACTCGACATCTTTTGCTTGCTTACTCTTGTATTCATCAAGGGTAAATTTGGCAGACTTTGTAGCTTTTAGAAAGGATGAGGTTATCTTGGACAAGGCTTCCAAAATGCCTTGGACAAACAATGGTCTTTGATCAGATTTTGTTGAGCCAGGGAGATTATGGAGGGTACGGGGGTTAGGTGGCTTCAGAGTGCTTCCACCAAGTTGAACGATAGGAGTTTGGTCACTCATCTCAACTATCATTTGTCCGGCAACTTGATTGGCCATGTTTATGTTAGACATAATAGTCTGGGAGATCATATCAATGCTGTCGTCACCAAAGCTCAAAATACCATGCACAGTGTTTGTTAAAGGACCTTTACCCGCTATTACCTTGTTGTTGAGATTTTGCAAATTCGTTTTATAATGATTCAGCTCCTCATCGAATTTGGAAAGACATTCTACAGTGACCAGGGTCACAACAAAAGCGAATATAACCAATTTGAACATGTAAAATTTTCTAATTTTCAGGTAAACTAGAAAAAAACAGTAGTAACTAATTAAATTTGGTTTTATTTCCTGTTTATATACATGCTAGATTTATGTAATAAACGAACCTGATGTTCTAATTTCTATTCACTTGAAACACTTGTTCACGTCAAGCATTAGGAGCAAGCGTTAAAAAATGTTTTGCAAGGATGTATAATTGTGTGGACATAATGTTTGGTGATTTAATGTTTGTTTACTACAACAAATATGATCATGCTTAAACTCCCTAATATTTGCTCAAATGTTCTAGATTTAGAATTTAGTTCAAGAATGAGTTCATTGCACCTTAATAAG
Organism: Eupelops occultus; assembly: GCA_034695605.1. Taxonomy (NCBI): domain Eukaryota; kingdom Metazoa; phylum Arthropoda; class Arachnida; order Sarcoptiformes; family Phenopelopidae; genus Eupelops; species Eupelops occultus. The sequence goes on along the minus strand of JAQFZI010000179.1, from coordinate 17,518 downwards.
TGAGCACATATTTAAGACCTAGTTCATTGAACTCAAGAACATTTCATTCTACAAACTAGAACAATTAATGTTAGGATTTATCTTGATAAGCTCAATATTTATATAGAAAATATAATTAAGTTTTATATTCATTGAATATGCATGGCGAATTATTAAATTGCAAAAATGCATGCAAATAAATATTTAATGTTTAGCAAGTTAAAATTCATACAAAATATTAGTTTACAGAATTAAATAGATATAAAAAACTTGAAATTTAATTTATTATCAAGTAAAAAGATTAGAAATATTTTGAACATGCTTATTATTACAATTCTTGATATTGTACCCAGATTCTCTTAACATTAGTGACTGCTTTCAAATAAGATTCAGACATAGGAAGGATAACATCGAGTAATTCCATAACGAATTGGGCTGGTTTTGGTGCTCCCCCTTCAAAATTAGTCTCATTCGGTGATGGATTCTGACCTCCATGTACAGTGGGCAGTATGGAGGTGGCCTGACCAATCAGGTTCTGACTAACCATGGAAATTTGCTCAAGGTTCTGGCTGATCAAATTAATCTGGCCAAGTCCGCCACTAGTCAGAATGCTAGTAATGCTGGAAGGATTGACAGCACCTTGCAGCACTTGGCTGGGAAGTAGTGCAGCTGAGCTCAAAGCCGACTGTACGTTATTCAAGATGGCCGCTGAACTGCTATCGCCCTTACCAAAAGCAATTGCTTTCAGGCCATCATTCAATGGTGTGCTGATGGCTAGTCCAAATAGAAGCGAAATAATTATTACCCGAAACATTTTTGATGGATTGATTTTTTTTAAAAATAACTTGTTATATAACTTGTATTACCTTTTTATAAATTTTCCAATTTGTATATTTAGAACAAATTGCAACATCTGTTCTGGCAAAAGAAAGTGGGTCCTTTTTTATCATATGACAAGTGCAATAAACTTTATCCGAATAAAAATTTTATTTTGATTTAATCTAGATTAAATCAGGTTAACTAATATGATTTTCTATTAAATTTAAGCTAGTTCAGAATTACCAAGAACATTTTCTGGTAAGGCTTAATCTCTGCCAGGTTTTTTTAACACTCCAAACAACATTACCAAGGTTGCTATTAAGAAGTAATTCTAAATGTGCTAGACTTCACATGCTAACAGCATTAAACAATTGATCACCCTTGCTTAAAATAAATACAATTGTTTGAATATATCAAGACAATTTTATTTTATAAATTAATAAACAATCATTTATTACATGTTCAAGATAATTTCAAATTAAATTAAAGTAAATAATTATCGCTAAAAAGCAATAAAATAAATTTATCATGTTAATAAACTATGCCATTCCCAAATTCAGAACTATTCAGTGAAAATGTCTTTGATAATTTTAATAATTTTTTCGAAATGGTTGACTGTCTGTTGTATGTCGGATAACATGGCTTTCAAAGTAGAGTTATCAAGACGCTTACTAGCTTTTGGTTCTGCTGCCATATTAAGACTTGCTCCAGCATTACCAGCACCACCAGCACCACCACCCCCACTACCACCAGAAGAACTTATAACTGGAATACCTGCAGGTCCGAAAAGTGAACCTGTGCTAGTACTTGCAATGTTTGACATAGCACCATTCAAAATAGTATTGAATTGGCCAACTTGGTTCGCTAAATCGGTAATAGCATGCTGAAAATTTTGGACAGCATTGCCATTTCCAGTGATCATCTGAATGGCCACATTCATCGGATTGTTGTTCACGAACATATCTGTCCCAGTTTGAATCAAGCTAGCACCCGCATCAACAAATGGAATACTGGATCCTCTGCCTATGTCTGCGCCATCTTGTATTTCCACGGTTGGTCGGTTTAGAGACTCTTGCTTTAACAGTTGCTTAAACCCATTGAGTGTGGACTCAATTCTGTCCAAACATTCTAGATCAAGACAGTATACCAAGTTAAAAATTAATATAATTATAGTCAGCCGAAACATTTTCAATAAGCATGCAAATTAGCAAAGGTTCTGGATTATAATCTGATTTTATATGCATTTGTTAAAATTGTTTTATTTTTCTTTTCAATTTTATCTTGATGATTAATTCAATAATACAACAAAAACCAGATGTTATTAAAATTCACATTAACTCATCAAGATTAAATATAAATATAAAATTTAATAAAAGTTAAAAGATCACTCAATTTGGCAAAAAGTTCTCGATTTTAGGGGGGGATAAATCATTTTAAATTCTAAAACCTAGAGGGGGTAATTTTAATCAATTTGTGATTTTGAATTTGCCACCAGGCTTTACGTGTTAGCAAAAATTTACCAGGGCAATAATTTAAGGGCGTTTTTTTAAATCTCCCTTGTTCATGCCTGATTGTAATCATGAGTAAAAATCCTTTTTAATTTTATTCTCTTAAATTATAAAATTTTATTAAATTCAAAATTATTTTAACTTGATCAATTATTTATTAATTTTTATATTTCATTGTTTAAAATGTTCTTGGAGAACTTTAAGGAACTTTCGATTTGCCACTTCCACAGCCTTATATACACCATTCATATAATTGAGAAGATTTACCAAAACTAAATCGGACCTTTTGTGTGTTAATCGCCGCCGCGGATTGGAAGCCCCACCAGCACCACCACTTATCCAACTAGGAATGCTTGTTATAAAGTTCCATATACCGGTAAAAGAATTAGTCACGCCTCCCATACTACCCATCACATTGTTAATTATTACAGTAAAATCTGGCATACCAGGAACGTCAGCTTTCTTCTCCAGACCAACTTGGTCAACACCAAGACTAGATATATCTTTCTCTTGTGCGGCCTTTTTTATTGCTCGCTCATATTTTGTCACTTTAACCTCAATATCATCGATACAATTATCTGGACCACTTTGCTCTGGTAATTCCCAACTCCTTCCTTTGCATGTGACCAGGGTAATGAACGATATTAAGGCCAAAAATTTCAACATTTTCACTTTGATGCTCTTATTAATATCTGTTTAAATAGCTTGTTATAGCAAGAACACTTTTGATAATAAACTCAATTTAGTTATTTTTTCTTTTTATAATTTTTATTTGAGGTGATTAACTTAACCAGGTGTTTCAAATAAGACTGGCTTGTTATTCGAAATTTAACAAGGACATTGAATTGCAACATTTAATTTGATCGAATATTTTTGAAAAGCTTATTATTAAACTTGCTTAAATAAAAATTTGACACAAAAATCAAATTCTACAAATCTATAATTCACCAAGATTAATTAACTAGGCAAAATTACCCAGGAAGAATGATTCTGGCTGAACTATTCAATAAAGCACAGTTTTTTTTAATGAAAATCAGCAAAAGATTTATTTTACATCTTAACAGGGAAAACATACTTGATACAATCTAGTAATGAAATAAAAGTTATATCATCATAAACCTAAGGAATCAGATTATTGAATTTATATCGGCGTATGGCCATGTTCAAAACCCGAAATGGCCATGGGAATACGTCAACATAAAGCTAATAAAGAGTGAGGTATAGCGATATACACACATAACTCTCTCAAAAGTAGATTTTACTATTAATTATTCAAATAAACTAAATAAACTTGGCAAATTTTTTTCAATTTTCTATTTGCGATTTCAATAGACTTATAAAGATAATCCATATTTTGTACAAGAATAGCCATGGCAGTTTCATAACTGCTATCTTTTGATTGCCTTGAATGAAAAGCAGTACCAGTAGAATTGGCAAGTTCTTCTTGTATTACTTTATCAGGTGCAATTTCAAGAGGGATCAAGAAAGCAAAAAAGTTAGCAAAGTAAGTAAACTGTTGAACCATGTTATTTAGCCTTGGTCCAAAATTTTTCAATACTTCAGTACAATTATCAGTTGTGGGTAAATAAATGCCATACTATATAGATTATAAAAGTTATCCATGCTATCTTGAACTTCATAATAGCATACCTTGTTCATAAACGTTTCATAAAAATCAATTCGATTTTTGACCTCATTGGAATATTCTTCCAGACCAGTTTGTTCAGGTAATTCTAATTGCACTCTGCCTTCATAGAGAGAAATTAAGGATAAAAAGAACAAGATCTTGAACATTTGAACCAAAGATAGAGACATTATTAGTGTACTTGCTCAAGCTGATAAATATAGAGGGCTTCTAAATTTAGTTTTGTATTTTTAAATTTCATAATTATTTAACTTGTTTTTAGTCAAAATAATAATTTGACACAAATTTTAACAGGGTCATATTTAACAAATTTTTTATTGGTTTAATAAACCTAGTTTATTACTCAATTCGATAACTTTATTCATTTTAAAGTTAAACAAAACTTAAAATTAAAAATATTTATTTGAATTAGAAATTAATCAAGGTAATTTTCTTTAATTATTAATAGTTCCTTTAGAGAGAGAAACGTTCCTTTATTTAAATAGTTTTCAACGAAATTTAAATGTTCTATTTCAAAAATCTAATGAATTCTATTATTCACTACATTTACCGAAGGGGGTGTAGTATTTGATCTCGTTCGTTAAACCACCGCAAAGTGAAAAATTTTGAGGCGAGCGAAGCGAGCCTGCAAATTTTTGATTCCCCCGGTTTAAACCGATTTTTAATAGTACGCCCTTTAAAAGTAAACGACATCCAAATTTTTGTTACCCTTTCCCCTACTTCGAGTTTGTGTAACACTGATTATATAATATTTTATTAAAACAATATTTTATTTAAATATCGTTCTTTGCTTAATATGCTTAATGATAAGGGGTAAATGTAGTGGAGATTGAGTTTGAGGCAAACCTTGTTTTTAATTTAACTTTATTTCAAATTGAGATTGATTAAATTAAATGACACATTCAATTATTATTAAGAATAAGTTTGTGTGATTTTAAAAGTTTCATTAGATTTTTACTTAATTGGAAATGGTCTATTGTTGCTTGTACATATTTTAAGATTTTACGATTTAGCTTTTTGTCTGTATTTGAAGGGTCAATTTGATTTAAAAGTTTATCAAAGTCAAAAGTAGCTTTAACATCTTCACAGCCGTTGATGCAAGCCCCTATTGTATCAGTAAAGGCTTCTGCCACCCATCCTCGTTGTTTGTTCGCTGGTAATTTAAGGTGGTTTGCCTCAAGTAAATTTTTAATTGCGGCAAGCAGATCCGAAGCATCCATTTGATCAATGTTGATAGTTTCATTGGATGGTTGGCTGAGGGCCGCCTCTACTTTTTTCATGTTATCGCTCTTATTTTCGTACATCTTTTTGAAACATTTGTCGCATTCATTGCGATTCACTTCAAACGAAACGGAGAAAGCAATTAAAATAAGAAAAGTTAAAACTCTAAACATTTTTTTTTTGCTGAAAATTTTGGATAAAAAATTTTTTTTAATTAAAATAATTTTCAGAATAAAAAAGGTTTATATAATTTGTCAGATTTTCTTTTTTCTTTTATACTTACAAAAACCAATAAAAATATCCAGTTTATTTAACCAGGTGCTACTTATTTTAAACGTTTGAGTTCAAAGAACTTTATACGTGATAAACAAAGTTATTAACTAGGTAATCACTTAATAAACTTAATTGAAGCCAGGTTTTCAAAAAAAGAAAAAAATACAGTAAATATTGGGTTTTGGCAACTTCACTTAGAGCAAGGCATTTTACAGGGCCCGGCTGTTCCTATGAGTACTTTAATCTATCTTATCGTATATTCATTTAAGGCAATATTCAATTAGGGCAAGGGTTTCTCTATTCCCCAAACGGTTGCCGGAATTGAGTATTTACTGTATTTGACAAATTTCATCATGCTAAGTATTAGTCTAGCAAATCATTATATTAATTGCTAAGTTTCAGTTAACTCTAATATATTTTTATCAAGTTTATAAACCATGCCATAAATTAACCCCTTAGGCAATTGATTTGAAGTGAATAAAGTCATTAATACAAGAATTACGTTAATTTTAAGCATTTAAAAAAATTCCACAAACAAATGAAAAATTTGAAATATGCAACTTTAAACAAATAAACTCTAGTTTTGACCAATATAATTTTACTTTACTTAATTCAATCATGGAAACATTCAAATTCATATTTAACAAGATTACATTCAATTATTATTAATTGTGTATAAACTTTTGTGATTCAATGATATTAATCAGATTTTTACCCGATTGTAAATGAGCTATTGTTACTTGCACATATTCATTGACCATATAATTTAGTCTTCTGTCTGCTTTTGCAGGATTTGAATTCAAGGTTTCTACAAATGTGATTAGAGCTTGGAAAATTTCCTTGCAATTATTAATAAAACTATTAAAAATCAAAGAAAACGCATCTACCACATTCAAACGTGCCGATATTTTTAAAATGCTTGCCGGGAGTGAATTCCTAATGGCGTCTAGCAGATCCAACGTATCGATTTCATCAATGCTCGTGGTCCCATTGGATGGTTGATTAAGCGCTGTCTCAAATTTTTTCAAATTCTCATCCATTTTTTTGTAGCATTGGTCCCATTCTTTGCTACCATTTTGGGCCGTATAACAGAAAGCAATCAACATAAAAAGTACTAAAACTTTAAACATATTTTTCTGAAAATATAAAAATGAAAAAATTATTTGAATTGATATTTTATTTCAGAACTATACCTAGTAACAATATCGCTTCTATAATTTTATGAATTAATAAAAATAAATTACCAGATTTAATAGAATTAATTCTTCAAATGTTTAAGCTCAAATTTTCAAAGACTATACTTGTAAACAAAGTTATCAACTATTATAAAATAATCACTTCATTTAAAACTAGTTTTTTTGAAAAGGTAATTAAATCTCATTAGGTTACTAATCTCATTATGAATCTAGCAAATCAAAAGCTTTTATAAAAAGTATGTCAAAGTACAAAAAATACATGTGTTAACAAGCTTTTAAACAAGGTGATAAATTAATAAATGTTACCAGTCTATACCAAGGATGAAATAAATAAAAAGTATTTTTCTAAAACTTTTATTCGAACTTTCAAAAGAACAATAATCGCGAAACAAATAAATAATCTTTATTTTGAATCAGAAATCACTTGCAAGTAATTTTTTATTACCTTGATCAATTTTTTATTTGCTTTTACCCAAGGTATATAAGTTTCAGCTATATCTTGGAATACGTTAGCCAGTAATTTCTCATATTTGTTGCAGAGGGCACTTTTGCACACAGCGCATGGATTCTTAGCTCCTTTACACCAATTCTTAATGATTTTCAATTGTCCCAGAAAGTATTCAAAAATTCCGTAAAACGCGCTGACAGCTAATGAAATAAAACTTTGACCTGCAACCGGCACATCTAAACCAGGTATACCAAGAGATTCGAGAAAATTGTTTATGACAGTTGTGATATCGATGTCTTCATCAATGATTACTGTCTCTCTAAGAGTCAACTCATCTGACACATCTGACTCATTTCTGGCCAATTTGTAGAGGCTGTTCTCGATTTTCTCCAGTTGTCGGTTCACTTTTCCGTAACATTGTTGACAGAAATTACGATTCTGTTCTTTGGAAAGACTTGAATTGAATAAAGCAATTAATAATAGAATTACTCCAATTTTAACCATCTTGCAATTGGTTTTTTTATACGAATTAGTTTTCAAATAGATCTGGTAACTATTTTTCCTTATTTTTATACTTTTTAAAAACTAATAAAAATTAATTATCCAGGTTTTCTCATTTCTAATAGCAAATTTCGAAATGTTTAAGTTCAAAGAACTTAGCACAAGGTAATTAGACAGGGTAAATCAATTAAAGCCTGATTTTTTGAAAAATATAAAAGACAAGCTCTTAATCCATGTGAAAAATTAATTAAAACTTCATTAGTCTATATTTTAAAATTAACCAAGCTCGGCCGCTCTAGGTGGTCAGCTATTGGAAGATGGCGGAATAGGGGATATATTATGCTTGTTAAAAGTAAACACATAGCGATATTTGATGTGTTTAACCAGACCTAATTTCAAATAACCTTCGAAATTAATTTATAGATTTTAAAAATAACATTAATTAATAAAAACGTGTTTTTCAATTCTATTTAATAAATGAACAAGCTTAATGAGTTTTAATTTCACTTATTTTTGTTTTGTATTTTCAATACTTGAAGTGCTTTCTTTGCCGGCTTTCAAGTGATCTATCGAGGCCTCGATATAAACTTTGACCATTTTATTTTTGACCATGTCCGATTTTGATTTAACAGCACTGTTAATGCTGTAATACGTTAATACGTAACAAATATAACCAAGTTTCAATATTATATTAGCAAGGACTCCCCCTAAATGATTACCACCTTTTAAGGGTAATCTTCTTGATCAAATTAATGTTTATTTAAATACTATTATTAAGATTAATTTTTAAAAATAATTCAAACTTTTGATATTCTAAATCAAATTTATTTCAATTCATTCTAATAAATGAACAAGCATAATTAATAGTAAATTATTATGTGCTTTGATTGTATTTACTCAATATTAGATAAAGGTTTTTACCATTTCTCAAATGATTCAAAGATTCTTGGATATAATCCCGGACAATTTTCATCTTAACCACATCGGAATTAGTTCTAATTCTATCGTTGACGAGGAACCCAAGAGCACACCAAACTCTCCAGCAAGTTTGACCAATTCTCACCGATGTTTGACCAATCCAGTTATTGAAATGTTTATTTCCTGAAGCTGGAAATCCTCCTGACCATGAGGGTGGTCCATATGATGGGGATGCATGTGAGGGTGGATCAGGTAATTTACCCAATTTTGATAGATCCAAAACGCTTAAATCAAGAGAATTTTTAATGCTTTCCATATCAAAGCGAGCGGTTGTCTCAACATTGCCTTTCCCAATGACATCTAGCTGATTTAGAATAGTATCTGTTCTATTAATCTTTTCGTCCATTTTTCTGGAACATTGTTCCCATTCAATGTCATTGACTTCATTTGCAGAGCTGACAGTAATTAATAAAAAAAGGACCAAAACTTTAAATATTTGTTGAAAAATCATTTTCTCAATGAATTGCATTCAATTTGACTTGCTAATTAGGTATCAAGCTGTGCCTAGTAACCATTGCTCTTTTATACCCTTTATCTATTTTATTATTGTTTCTAAAATTAAATAATTAATTTATTTTCAACCAATTATGAGAGCTTTTGAACCCGAACATTTAAAAATAATTATCATATATTCAAGTATGTTTTGACGGGGGGATTAACCTGAATCTATTTATCGACAATTTTGTTTTGTCCCTCATTTTTAAAACATATTTCCCCCTTTATTACCAAATTCTCAAAACCAAGAACTCTTTGACTTATGACTTAATAAATGAATTTGAATAGCTTAATTTTTCGTATATGAGTGCCGTAAAATTCTATACATGATAATCTAGAAATTCTTTTAATCCTGTATACAAAGCCTCGTCATCGCTATTTCCGAATATCCAATGATCCGCTTTTTAGGACATTCATATCGGGTTTCAATACTCCCGGTTTAAACAGAGTCATTTCCCTGGGTCGTTTATTCTCTTCAATTAATATCCAGGTTAAATAAACTATTTCAAAAAGGTATACGATTATAAATGAAGCAACAAACTATTATATATTTACTTGATCAAATCTAATTCTTATTCAATTTTCAACTTTGATATAAAGATTAAAAATTAAAAAAAAAATTAATTCAAAAATTATTAATCATTTAATTCGAGTTTATTTCAATACAAATCGATAAATGAGCTAGCAAAATATATAATCAAATTCATTTAACATTTTTAGTGTTTAATTGTGTTGTTTCAATAGTTTCAATACTTTTCTACCCGCTCTCAAGTGATTTAAAGAGGCCTCAATATAATCTCTGACCATTTTTCTTTTGACCATGTCCGAATTTGTTTTAACCGAACTATTTAAGAGGACGGCTAGAGTAGCAAAAATTCTCTGACAAGCTAAACCAAGATTCCATGCTAACCAAGCCAAGAAGCCTCCAAAATGAACACCATTAATAGAATTACTAGGGGTATATTCGGGTTCATCTGGTCCCTGTGGTACATATCCTGAAGCAGGAGGTGGTGCTCCATATGAGTTCTTGTCTCCCGGATATTTGGGTAAATCCAATTCATTTAGATCAAGTGTATTCTCATTGCTGTCCTTATCGTCGCGGGCGGTTGTTTCAGCCTTGTCAGTACCATTTTTGACCAATTGATTCAGGGTATTTTCGGCTTCAATGATTTTTTCATCCAATCTTCTGTAACATATATCCCATTCTTTGTTCTCCTCTTCATTCGAATAGCCATAAGATATTAGAATAAAAAGTACCAAAACTTTAAATATTTGTTGAAAAATCATTTTTTCCATGAATAATTCAATTGCATTAAATTTGACTTGCTAATTAGGTATCAAGCTGTGCCTAGTAACCATTGCTCTTTTATACCCTCTATCTTTTTTATTATTTTTCTTAAAAATTAATAAATTAATTTATTTTCAACAAATTATGAAGGCTTTTGAACCCGAACATTTAAAAATAATTACATACATGTTATTAAATACATGGTGATTTATATTTATTATTTATAGTTTATTTATATTTTATCCAGACTGTTAAAAAAATTATTTATATATTGATTGAGTCATTTCCCTAGGTCGTTTATTATCTTCAATAAATATCCAGGTTAAATAAACTAAACTTTATTTCAAAAAGGTATACGATTATAAATGAACTCATATATTTACTTGATCAAATCTAATTCTTATTCAATTTTCAACTTTGATATAGAAATAAAAAATTTTAAAAAAATAATTCAAAAATTATTAAATACTTAATTCGAGTTTATTTCAATACAAATTGATAAATGAACTAGCACAAATAAATATTTAAATAATTGTTCATTTAACATTTTTAGTGTTTAATTGTGTTGTTTCAAAACACGCAATACTTTTTTACCCGCTCTCAAGTGATTTAAAGAGGCCTCCATATAATCTCTGACCATTCTACTTTTTACCATGTCCGAATTTGTTTTAACCGCACTATTGAAGACGAGTGCTAGAGCACAAAGAATTTTCTGACAAGCTATACCAAGATTCCAGGCTAACCAAGCCAAGAAGCCTCCGAAATGAACACCAGTTATACCAGTGATAGGATTATTAGGCGCATATTCGGGTTCTTCTGGTGCCTGTGGTACATAAACAGGAGGAGCTGGTCCGCCATATGCGTTCTTGTCTCCAGGATATTGGGGTAAATCCAAATCAGTTAGATCAAGTGTATTTCTAATGCTGTCCATATCGTAGCGGGCGCTTGTTTCAACCTTGTCAGTCCCATTTTTGACCAGTTGATTCAGGGTATTTTCGGCTTCAGTGATCTTTTCATCCAATCTTCTGTAACATATATCCCATTCTTTGTTCTCCTCTTCACTCGAATAGCCATAAGATATGAAAATAAAAAGTACCAAAACTTTAAGCATTTTTACAAAATTATTTTTTTTCAATTTATGTTCTTGTTAACTAGTTTCTAGGCTATACCAAGTAGCTATTGCTCTTGTTTTCTTTTTTTCTCTCTCTTTTATACATTTTTGAAAAACTACTAAATTTGAGGATTATTTAATCAAGGTTTTTTTTAACAAAATTAATTTACAAGATGTTTTAGTTCAAACACATTTTTAATTTAATTTTAACAAGGTAATTACTTGATTACCTTGTTAAGTCTTGTATTAAGTCTGGTATAAACCAGATTTTTAGATTGAAAGGTTTATTGATTTAATTTCATCATGTGATATTTAATACGTTGAATAACCTTTGCAAGCTGTAACAAGTAATTACCAAGAATAATTAATTTAAATATTTTACTTGGCCCAGGTTTTTTTTAAAAAAAACCGAACAGGTTCAATAAACTAATAAAATATATCATGTATTTAATTATTCATTCTATTCAATAAACAACCAGGATAAATAGACAAATTAAACAATTATTATAAAAATTATTAACTACTAAAACTAGATTATAAATAAACCAAGCATAAAACTTATTGGTGCAGGTCAAAACTAAATAAACTCAAAAAGTAAATGTATACAATTTTTTAGCTAACTTTACTTGCTTGATCAGATTTTAACATTGAAGTAGAGATTAATTTAAGAAATTACAGAAGAAATGCAAATAAAAATTATTAAGATTTTAATTTGTTTTTATTTCAATTAAATTTTCTAATATGAACATGTAAAATATCAACAAGCACCTTAATAAATATTCAATTTCAAACTTTTATTCACTATTTTATTTATTTGTATTTCTTTAATAAATGCAATACTTTTTTTCCTGCTTTTAAGTGATTTAAAGAGGCCTGGATAAAATCCTTGGCAATTTTACTTTTGATTACATCGGCATTGGTTTTGACTGAGCCGGTTAAAGCACAGCCGATATAATATAAAATGATGTAGCAAATATATCCAATTTTAATCACTAACTTACTAAGGACACCGAAATAATGACTTCCTGGTAGAAACAGGTCTACTGATGGTATTTCAGGCAAATATGGTCCATCATCTTGGTCATCATCTGGTGCGTATTCTGGCTTCTGAGGTATTTGAGGCGGCTTTTGAGGCGGCATTTGAGGCGGCTTTTGGGGCGGTTTTTGGGGCGGCTTTTGAGGAGGCTTTTGGGGCGGCATTTGGGGCGGCATATAAGGTGGACCATATACTCCCTGTTGGCCTGGATATTTTGGTAGAACCAATTCGCTTAAATCAAACGAATTCAATATGCTCTCCCAATCAAAGCTACGGGACAATGATGTTTCAGCCTTATCGGTGCCATTTTGGACCATTTGTTTCAGGATATGATCAGCTCTATTGATCTTGTCATCCATTTTTCCGTAACATTGTTCCCATTCTTTATCTTTTTCTTCATTCGAATAGCTATAAGATATTAACATAAAAAGGACCAAAAGTTTGAACATTTTTTCAAAAATAAATTTGTAATATTTATTTCAAAAATAAATTTTCTAGATAATTCCAAGTTTCTATCGCTCTTTTATTCTTTTTCACTCTTCTTTTATACATTTTGGAAAAATTATTTTGAGGATTATTTAAGCAAGGTTTTTACATTAAATTACAAAATGTTGGAGTTCAAAGACCTTTCTAAATCAGTGTAAACAAGGTACTTATTTTTTATTGCATCAAATTTTTTAATATAAGTTCACTGATCTAATTTCACCAGATGATATTTACTGATTCAATTATTCTTGCTTATCATTCAAATTTTAATAAGAGTTCAGTAACCTTTACTAAAAAATTTTAACAAGATTATTTTTAATAAATGGCACAAATTTTCCAAGTTTAAGATCTTTAGGAATGTATTAAAGAATATACGTTTAATAAAATTAGCAAGCACATTAACTTTAAATAAATTTCTTAACAAATTAAAACTTAAAAATAATTCATTAAATGTTCGAATTGAAAATTTTTACATTCAAATTAAGCAAGTTAATAAGTTAACTTATTCTTATTTTAAACCAGTTAATTTAAAGAAAAGTTTATTCCACTAGTTTAATTCACCATTTATTTATTGAAATGGATGAAATTTTCCTTTTAAATAAACAGTAAACAATGTTAACAATTTTCAGGCAAATATTACCTTGATCAAAACATTTTATTCGACTTTTAATTTAACTCGAGTTTAATTCAATTAAACTTGATAAATGAACAAGCTTATTAAATGTTACATTTTATTTCAATTATCCTAATTTTGTTTTATTATATTTTTTCAAAACTTGCAACACTTTGTTCCCGGCTTTCAAGTGATCTATTGTGGCCTCGATATAATCTCTGACCATTTTATTTTTGACCATGTTCGATTTTGATTTAAGTGAAATATTGATGGTGTTTCCAATATAATATAATGTCAAATAGCAGAAATCACCCAGTTTCAGCACCAAATTACCAAGAACACCTCCTAAATGATGTCCGGGTTTTGGTAATTCTCCTGGTGGCACTGGATATTCGGATCCTGGTTTATTTGGAGGGAATACTTCTGGGGGTTTCACGTCTGATGGCTTTTCCGGTAAATATCCTGGAGTCCAATCAACTTTTGAAAAATTCAAAAAGTTTAAATCAAATTTATTTTTAATCCTGTCTATTTCGAAGAGGGCGTAACCGTGATCTTCATCGTCATCTTCATCTTGATCGGTCCCATTATTGACCAATTGACTCAGGACAGAATCGGCATTATCAATATTTTCATCTATTTTTCTGTAACATTTTTCCCTTTCTTCGTCATTCTCTTCATTCGAATAGCTGTAAGAGATTAGTATAAAAAGGACCAAAACTAATCTAAAAATCATTTTTCAAAAGAGTGTCTTGTTAACTTTTTTTTAAAGCTATACCAAGAATTTATTGCCTTTTTTGTATTTTTCACTTCTTTTATACATTTTTAAAAAGTAATAAATTTGAAAATTGAGAATTTGAAAACTTAAAATAAATTAACCTGATAATAATTTGACATTAAATAACAAAATGAATTAGTTCAAAAACCTTTCTAAAGTTTGTTCAATAGGGTTATTATTTTAAATACATTTATTTAATCCAGATTTTTCAAAAGTAGATCAATGATCTATATTCATCTGGGATATTTAATGATCCAAATTATACTTGCTTTTCCAAATGTTTAATGACCTTTTAGCAAATATATTTATGACCAAGCTCCTCGACTTAGATGAGGGGATCCCAGAAATTTTGAAACTAGGGGTATAAAGTAGTGTATTGAGCAATCTCTTGATCATATTCTTCTGTAGATAAGGAAACTGGCTAAACTTAAAAAGGGATATACTCTTTTTCTCGCATGCACAATTTTTCTATTTTTCTGGAGGGGTTCCGCCAATATCCAAAAATTATGGGGAAGATATTTTTACTAAGGTGCCCCTCGAGATGCCCCTCGAGAATCACTGATTTATTATCTACTTTACTTAAAAACCATGGTTCTGGAAATGATGATTTTGCCTTATTATTATTATTATACATTTATAAATTATAATAAGCAGTGTAACTTTCATAATATGATTCATGCACAGAGAGCTCGCCAGAAGGCAGAACATGGATTATTTATTCGAACCAATTAATTAGATAGGTTAAAAATATCAGGTTATCATGTTCAAAAATTTTATTTTACTCAATTCTTAACTTTTATTTATTGAAAATTTTCTTTAAAACTTGATCAAGTAACATTATTTAATGGATATTTGCTGATAATAATCAAGTACCTTGATAAGATATTGATTTGCTCTGATGAAAGGCAAATATCCTACAACTATAATCTCTCTAAATAATCTAGCAAGTATTTTTCCAGAATCCGAGCCTGGATTAATCTTTAAAGAATTAAATCGTTTGGCAAGGCCTAAGATTAAATTAAGGCAAATGCGGAGGCAAATTGACCAGATAGTATCCCAAAAAGTGTCCCAAGAGCGTGGAACGGATGTGGGATGCTTCAAAGACGGCAATCCAAATGCTTCTGCTAATTCATTAACCATTTCGACCAGATTTGGAAGTGATTTTTCATCAATCTTTTCGGATTCTTTAAGTGCGAACCCACGGGTCTCGTTTTGGGCCAGTTGTTTTAGGCTGTCCTTAGCATCATGAAGCTGTTGGTCCAACCTTTCGTAACATTGTTCCCATTCATTGCTATTGTTTTCTGTCGAATAACTCAAAGTAATTAATGTAAAAAGGACCAAAACTGTAAACATTTTTCCAAGAGTGATTTTAAAACATAATTTTTGACACTTGCTTTTTAATTGAAACGAGATAAATTAACGTTTTATCACTTTAGTATAGAAATAAATGTTAGCCAGGTTTTAGCAGTTTTAATTCAGTTTTCTAACACAGAAGTATTGTGGCTCTACTTTATTGTATATTTAGTAGTTTTCTATTTGAATTTATTTAAATTAACTATCAACTCCAACCAATGATAACTCCAACTAATTACATCTTTTTAAGAATAACTTTCTTATTTCATATTGGGAAATGTAATTATATCAATTGATCTTGTCATTGTCAATGAGTTTTTGCCAAGATAATTTTTATTAAAGCAAAGTTTAGATTATAAAAAATTAAATAATTTTAATGCAAACGGATCTTTATTCAAATTAACATGATAAATTTTTAATATTCAAATTCTAATTAAAGTGTTTTTCATTTAAAGATTAATTTTTCTATTAAAAATAACCAAGTAATCTTATTTTTCAGAAAATCCCCCTCTAACTTTGAGGAGCTTGCTCATCGTTGAATTGGCAATTTATTTTTACTCAACATAATTTTATTTTCACGCAATTATAAAGAATTAAACAATTTTTAAAGCAATAAATAAAATTTTATTATAATTGTTATTTAAATTGAAAAGAATTTTTTGAATTCATATTTCCATTAGTTAGGCCCGTTTTCCGATAAAATGCCAGTGTAATTTTATATTTCTTACAAATTAATCAAGTTCTTGTATCTTTTGAATTACGCTTAAGAACTTTTGGGTTGATCTCATGAATGATTTAAAAACTATTAATTGGTTCTTCAAAACTTCAACCACTATCCTGTTTTTGCTAGATAAGTTAAGGCTAGATAATAAATCGGCAATTGCGGCAATAGTTTGACTTGTAAGTGTTACACATCCGGCAATAATTTGACTTTTTATTGCTAGGTCTGAGGCAATACCTTGGCTCATAAGATCTTTAATTGAGGTAATAATTAGAGCAAAAAGGTCAAGAACTTCTTTTGGAAGAAAATCGAAAGCTTTGTTATTTTCTTCATTTTTGGCCAAACTTTCATTATCTGAAGATATAATTTATCCAGAAAAAATTAAAATTAATAAAATATTCTTGTTTATTTCATGCAAACCTTCATTCTTGATTTCCGTTGAGTCAGACATGTTTTTGGGATTCGCAATCATACTATCGATACTTTTCTCGTACACATCCATATTCTTCTCAACCCCTTCCAAACATTTTTCCCATTGATTGCCATTGGCTTTTGTTTGACTGTAAAAAAATAGAGCAATTAGTGCCAAAACTTTAATCATTTTTCAAACTGTTTTTGGATTTTTTAAAAGTAAATTTTTATTAATGTTTTTATCGAGAATCTTTTATCCTTTATATACCTTCTAAAAACTAATTAGATAATTTATCCAGTTTTTTCTCAATTAGTTGGTTTACTTAAAATAAATAAAAGTTAAATAAGCTAGAAGATTTTTTTTTAAAGAAAAACCTGTTGATTACACAGTTGGTGCCGAATATTAATAAATGTCAGATACAGGCAAATATCAATAATGAAAACCAATGAAAATTATAGAATAAATTTATTTATTAGTTATTTTTCTTATTATATTCAGATATATTCTTCTCAAAAAGATTGAACGCTAAATACTAATAAATAATTATTAACAATCTAAGTTTTTTCTCGCAAATAACAAAATGAATTACAGTTAAACCTTCTATCTTGGACCCTCGTAACTTGGATTTCTTCCTATCTTGGATCGATTTGTTAAGTCCCG